>KQ992342.1:140346-161560 GCA_001598015.1 Dorcoceras hygrometricum
ATTTGTAGGGGTGGGAACGGGCCACAAACAGATCCACTTTATGATATCAACAATATATTACAACCGAACTCGCAAAACCTAAAGCATACACATTGTCCTCCCACTAAATCTAGTAATTTACATTTAAATTTTCATGACAAGTAAGGGATACAAATTTGTAGGGGTGGGAACGGGCCACAAACGAACCCACTTTATGATATCAACAATATATTACAACCGAAATCGCAAAACCTAAAGCATACACCTAACACGTTGGGCACGGCTCTCGATCATCCCAAACATGCAATCAATCTAATTAATATGCATAAAATTAAATAATCAAATTATTTACCCACAAAATCATATTTTAATTACAAAATCGCATTTTATAATAAAATCGCATTTTGTCGATAAAATCATATTTTAATCAACAAAATCATATTTTAATTATAAATCATATTTCGTAATCGAAATCATATTTTACAATTTTAATTGCACCGTATTGGGCTTAAAACGATTTTAGGCCCAAAATCTCAAAAATTTCAAAATCGACCAAAATCGGCCAAATATCGAATATCGGCCCAAAAACTTCATGGGCTGCCCGGGACAGGCCCGAACAAAACTTAGAAGAAAATTAGCCATAGCAACGATGCCGGGAAGTTCGTCGGACATTGGCCGCCGCCAACATCGCGTGCGGCGCATGGCCGCACGTCGCCATGCCAAGCGCGGCACCTCCCCACAACTTGCACCCGACAGTGGCGCACATAGCAACAATCGGCCAGCCCTACGTTGAGCAACCATGCGCGAAGCAGCGCCCAGCCATGGCGCAACAATTGCACAAGGCTGCTGGCCCATCGGCCGGCCAGCGTGCGACTTGAGGCTGGCCAGCGTGCGATCACGCGCGTGCCCATGCGCGCGGTGGGGCGCCGCCATGCGCGGAGGCGCCGCGGCCAGTTTCAAAAAAATTTTTTTTTGTTCTGAAAAATTTGGAGATCTGATGCAATATAGCACAATCATGTATTGAAGGATCCGAGCCTGAGCTCTGATACCACTGTTGGCATACAATGGCGGATCCGGATCCCGTTTCTCGGGGGCGCAGCGGAAGTTTAAAATTAAGCCCCGAGATACGTTCAATACATAAAATTCAATCATAAAACATTCATAGGATGTTTGTATGAAGGTTACCTTGCTGGCGTCTAGGCGCCTGGCTCCGACCAGTTTCACGAGGAAACCGACACTTCAAACGGTAGGCGGCGGTAGATCGTCAATCAGGTCCACGACCGGAATCAAGACGCCTTCGTCAGCCTGCACTAGAAGGCCTGATGAATTCAGCACGGACAGAAACACCTCAGCGCGGTGGCCAGAACAAGTCCGACGAAGGGGCGGCGGCGGCGGGGGCGTGAGGCTTGGAGGAGAGGAGGGGGCGGCCGAGAGCAATGAGCTATGGTTTGTGTGTTGTGTTTTGATGCCCTAGATACAACTCATGTATGTATAAGTTATTCATGGGCTTGAACCGGCCCATAGGACCTGAGGCGGGCCAGTCCAATATATGAACATTCGGTTCATCCGCATCACCGTGGCTTCATCATAACTCCGATCGATGATCAGATCGGACCGATCGATCAGTTTCCAAAACTGAATATTATGATGCGAAAACAATTTTTCGAATTACCTAGTCCAAAATGACAGTTTTGCCCCTCAACAGTGGGAAATCGTAATTTGACCCCGATTGACTTTTATGAAGTCGCACTCCCTATAATCCTCCTCCTATGCTCAACACATTGAGCTCAGTTTCCGTGCGGGAATCATGAATCCAGTACTTGTGTGACCCTCAATGGTTCAGGGATACAGCTAGTTATGGGCCCACAACCATTGTGACTCCGAAATCACAATTTCGGACTTGCCCAACGGATCATGGTAAAGCGTCTAGCAACATCGCCCCATGATCCCCTAGGTATCACTGATAGTGCCTTCAAGAACCAGTTGGTCGTGGTTAGCGTACAGTACGGTCCTTTCTACACATATATCCCGATCAGATCAACGACCATTGGTAAATCGTGAGTCGCTAGAGATCCGATAGCTATGCATACATCTTGGAGATCGAATAGTGACATCGCGAGTGTAACTAGGTAAACCCATTTACCTAAAACACATCCAGTACTCTGGACAGAGATTTATACACTATTATCCCCTCAGATAGCATAGGATATCCACGCATGGAAGCGATCGGTGAATCCTCGACAACGAAGCATCGACTCCTACATGCATCGGGACCTCACCCAATCCCGCCGCCTAATGACCCCAAGTGAGTCGGAAAATGGGTCAAAGTGAGGCGCCTATCATGTAGAGTCTCAATGATGTTTCGAGTAGTGAGGACTAATCAGTACAACCAAGACCTCGGACTTATCCACTCGACAAATGGTAACCACTTGGAAAGTCCGAACGAGGGTAGTTCGATAGATCACCAGGTCACTATCCATCTGCATGCTCAGAACATCACAATGTTCCCTACCAATGAAACATGGTACTTCGCATCGCAGATGCCAGTCTCAAGCTCGGGCGGCCTTATCCTCATTTTGACGGCCCAATCGACTAGGAACGAATTCAGAATGCACAGTGACTATTAGATGTGTTTCATGATAGCCTTCATATCCACTATCATATCTAACATACACTATGGTGCATTCTAGGTCTTTATCCAACACAATTGTTAACATTATATAACATAATGAAAATAAAGAATGCCATATATAAATGCGTATTTCATAAATAAAGATTGTCATATACAAGAGTCTATAAAACCCACACGCCACAAGTTGGCTAGTTGGGAATCTTCTCTAACAGACATGACCCAAAAAGATTACTCTATCCAGCAAAAATTCACACTTGCTGAACTTCGCATACAACTGCGAGTCTCTCAACTTCTGCAATACCAATATCAGGTGCTCCTTATGCTCTCTAAAACTCCTCGAATACGCCAAGATGTCATCTATGAAGACAATCATGAATCGATCGATATACTCGCTAAAGACGCGATTCATCAAATCCATGAAAACAGCAGGGGCATTCGTCAACCCAAACGGCATCACAAGAAACTCATAATGCTCGTACCTCGTCCGGAAAGCTGTCTTCGCTACATCAGCGTCTCTAATTCACAACTGGTGGTAGCCAGAGCGCAAGTCAATCTTCGAGTATACGGCCGATCCTTGCAACTGATCGAACAAGTCATCAATCCTCGGTAACGGATACTTATTCTTGATCGTCACTTTGTTCAATTTCCGAAAATCTACACACATCCTCATAGATCCATTTTTCTTCTTCACAAACAGAGTCGGAGCTCCCCAAGGCGACATACTCGGTCTGATGAAGCCTTTCTCTAGAAGATCTCTCAACTGATCCTTGAGTTCTTTCAACTCAGCTGGCGCCAATCGATACGGAGCTCTAGAAATCGAGGCTGTACCTGGAACCAACTCTATGCTAAAATCGATCTCTCGTCTCGGAGGGAATCCAGGAATCTCATCTGGAAAAACATCTGGAAGCTCTCGAACAATTGGAATATTGCTCAACTCCAATCGTGACTCTTGGGAAACATCGAGCGCATAGATGATAAATCCAGCGTTACCTAGCGACAAAAGACTAAACATCTCCATGGCGGACACCAGTGGAATCTTCGAGCGCAAATCAGCACCGTAGAAATCCCACTTCTCTCCCGAATCGGGGCGAAATCTCACCACACCTTGGAAAAAATCAACAGTAGCCTTATAACTGGACAACACATCCATTCCCAAGATGCAATCAAAATCCCTCATCTCCGAAGATATCAAATTTGCCACTACTATATTCTGATCAAACCGAATCACACAGTCCACCACAATCTCACGAAACATCAACCATACACCAGCAGGAGTAGACACAGATACAACATCACACAGTGGGGTAACTCTCAACCCACACTCATGCACAAACCATGCAGAAACAAAGGTGTGTGATGCTCCTGTATCAAATAAAACTCTCGTAGGAAAATCAAATATAGAACATGTACCTGCGATAACTCCACTAGGTATCTCATCAGCCTGCTCCCTTGACAAAGCATTCACCTAGGCTTGCTGCGGTCCCAGAAACTGAGGTCTCGAAGGTCCTCAAACCTAGACGGTTCACGGGGTTGGAATCCAGATCGTTGGGTTGGGGCAGGAGTTTGCGGCCTCTGTGAAGAACCACCAGCCGAACCTTGCTGCGAAGGAACCGAAGACTGTCCCCTCAACAAAGGACACACTCTCAGAAAGTGTCCAGGCTGCCCACAGTTTTGGCAAGTCCCCTGAACTCCACGAAATTGCGAATCCATGTGCTTACCACTCCACTTTCCACAAGATACTCCTCCCGATCCACTGCCACCAGAGCTCACAGAACCAGAGGAACTAGAATTTGACTTTCTCTTAAACTACTTTCAACGAGGTTTGAACCTCTGATGGTTCGATTGCTGCAAAGTCTGAGGAGATTGAGAAGTATGTGTCCCTTCAGGAACAGGATAGTAATCTCGTCCAACTGTCATTGGAACCTGCATCGGTGCATCCAACAAACTCTCATCAATATCAACTGCTCGATTCACAGCCTCAGCATACGTCGATGGGGCACCAGCCAACACCAATTGAAACAACTCTAGCTTCAATCCTATGATAAACTTGTTCCTCTTCGTTCGCTCCTGGCTGGCAACGTGAGGGACATACGCCAGAAGTGAGGAAAACTGTCTGGCATACTCAGCAACCTTCAAATTTCCTTGCTTCAGTTTGTCAAACTCCCTCTCTCGGTTATTGAAATACAACTCTGGGGTATATTCCTGTCGAAACGCGGCACAGAAGCTCTCCCAAGAAACCAGAACTCCAGTCTCTCTCATCACTGGAGGGACATACGCCAGAAGTGAGGAAAACTGTCTGGCATACTCAGCAACCTTCAAATTTCCTTGCTTCAGTTTGTCAAACTCCCTCTCTCGGTTATTGAAATACAACTCTGGGGTATATTCCTGTCGAAACGCGGCACAGAAGCTCTCCCAAGAAACCAGAACTCCAGTCTCTCTCATCACTGTGGAAGTACCCTTCCACCAACGTTGAGCATGCTCCCTCAACTACAAAACGACCAACTCTAATCTCCACTCTGCGGTGTACTCCAAATTGTCGAACAATTCCTCCATATGCTCCAACCAGCCTTCAGCCGAAAGACCACCCTCGACGCCAGTGAACGTAGGGGGATTCGTTCTCTGGAACCTAGCCAAGACTAGCTCCATCTCACCTATCTGTCTCTTCACATCCTCCACCTCTGCCTGTCTCTCTCTACGGCGCAAAGGTATACTCTGCTGAACATCCTCATCACTCTCCGAGGCCCTAGACTCCTCAGCAGTACGTCTAGTAGTCCTACCTCTACCTCTCCTCGGCGGCATCTCTAAAAGACACTCAGGGTAAGGACTAACAGCAGATAAACACATAGACATGTAAAATAGTCACATAAGCCACAGAGTAAATCAAAATCAAATCTAAACTCTGTGCCTAGACTCGAGTGTGATAGAAAAAAAACGAGCTTATCCCAGTTTAAGCTCTGATACCAAAACTGTCAGGCCCGTGCTAATCAACAAAGATTTGTAACACAATTAAGCACATAATCGTGGAAGCATAAAAATAGGGCTTAAAAATTTTTCAAATAATTGGGCCTGAACAATAAAATCATCATTCAAAATATCCATAATCAAAATAGGATTTAAATCGAAATCCAACAACCATGCAACTCACAAACAGATCCCCAAACATACATAAAAACATAGGGCATCCCCTGGTTCAATAAATAAATACACTGGGACTCTATCAAAAGGGGGATCGACCAGCTGGCACGCCACTCTGTCCAGCCTGGTTACCTGATGAACCTGCAAGGGGAAACACAGACCCAAGCAACACAAAATCAAAAAAAGAAATACAAGGTCAAACCTCAGTACGAAGAGCACTAAGTAAACAACAAATCATAAACATGCAGTACTCTAAGTCATGAAATGCATGAGGGCTGTCAAGGAATCGGTCATATAGGCCAACGAGTCAGCTGGCAAAATCAGGTGAGCCTCTATACCACGCACAGCCAATAAGCCGGTGGAAATCATCGGTCCGTGATATTCAGGTCTGGCCACTCAAATAACCATCACAACTCGGTGGTATTCAGACACGACGACTCAGTCGGTCACCACTCCGATGATTGCATTGTGCCTTTAAGGCACAACACATCTGCCGTCCGGTCACAATGTTGCTCTCAGTCTGTAATCAATCAATCATCAGGCTCAATATGTATGCATGAATGCCAAGAAATTCAAATCTGATTTCAGCATGCATAATTCACGTAGCCTGAACATATAAATCAACCAGTGAGCCAAATCTGTTCACGTAAAGCACATAATTCAAAGAACACAATTCATGCCTCCGAATACTAACACACTTATGCCCAAAGCTATTAATAGAAGCTCAATTCGTACCTCAAATCTCAGATTCTACCTCAACAGATCTCACCAGGGCACGAAAACCTCAGCCTGCTCAAGTCTGCTTCCTCACTGGTCTCGCCAACCACAGCAGGAACTGCCTGGGAGCTCAATTCTGTAAAGGCATCTCATATCTTATCTCAATTATGAACTCCTATAGATCGCTGCCTACGGTCAAGAACTCAAATCTGGTTCGACCACTAAGCAAAGGTTCTAACAGCTTAAACCAAGCTTAAACGGCAAGGAATCACTGTGAGGTCCGGGGCTCAAAGAGGGAGGGGAGTGATCGCCGGTGCCAGAGGTTGCACGGACAATGAGCGGCTCCTGGCAGGCTTCTAGATGCGAAGGGGCACATGAATGAACCGATCCCACATCGAAATGAGAGAGATTACGAGACTGGGAAGTTATAAGGTGTAATGGAGGTCAGTTTAGGAAGGTTTATTAGATTTAATTGGTACTACCCATAACAACAAGGTGCATTTTCTTTTCGGGAGCTCATCACTTAAGAACTCCAAAGTTAAGCGTGCTTGACTTGGGACAATTTTGGGATGGGTGACCCTCTGGCAAGTTTCTCAGGGTGCGTGCGAGTGAGGACAAAAGACGCTGAAAAGATCAGTGTTGGTACAGTGGGGGCAGTCGTTAAATCTGGGGCGTTACAATCAATTACCCAGAAGCTTAGAAGAACTGAAGAACTCTCGGGTTCACTGTCGTGAAATTCTTTGAACACTATAAATCCTTCGCGCTCCTCCTACACGTCGACTGAGGTCTCCTAACTGGTAACAATCGAAAGATCTAAGGGAGACGAGTTCAGCGCCACCCACCTTGCTCCAAACAACGGCGAAAATCGACGGCAAATTGGAGGAATAGTGCTCAGTGAACAGTTGGGTTTCGAGGGTTAGCGAAATAGAAGACAGGGAATATCGGGGTAAAAAATACACTAAGTGTTGGGCAACACTTGTATTTGAATCCCTGGGTCAAATGCTACAATGGAAGTCAATACCGACATATTCAGATCTCGGCATCAGATCCTAACGCTAAGGCACAAGTCCTCGAATCTGTTCCCAGCGTTAACTCAAATCTGAGTTCTCAACGCTAACGCTAACGCTAAACACAAGCGTAATTAATCAAAACGATGACGCACTGCCTCACATCTGAAATGGATCCCAGCGCTCATATCTGCTCACGCTCACTCGGATCTTAATAACGCTAACAACACCAGTCAACCCAGCAACGTTGACTAACACGTGTCCTCTTCTTGTTGACTCTCACACTAGCGTTCACCCGCTAACAAATTCCTCTCGCTAGCTTCACATCTGAATACTCATATCTGTTCCCTCAGATCTGAGACTCCAGGATACCTCGAATCCGAATTCTTCCAAAATTCAACACCCGATAGAGAACGAAGAAAAACAAGTCCAAATTCGACGTAGAATTCACCCGGTAGGAACCAGTGATACAAAACTAAATAGCTCTTTGTCAAATTTGAAAAATCACCAACCAGATTCGACCAAAATTCTCAAATCTGAAATTTGATAATCACGCCTGCGTGCTAATCCTTAACCAAATCCGATTAATCACTAAATATCGAATCTCAATCCTCACATAAAGAAAAGAAGAATTAAAGTTGGAATCAGTGTATCAGTCCAAAATGGACCGAAGCTGGATCAGCTCGGTGTAAAGCAGCACGCGAACGTACTGGTTTAGAATCGAAAACCAGCTCTATGTTGTTTGGTCAATCAAAGTCAACTCAGCTCGAACGATTAGATCGCAAGAAGACTGAACAATGAAACCAAATTTTAAACGGACTTAAATAATGAAATAAGATCACAAGGGAACTGGACATTGAAATCAGATCGCAAGCGGACTGGACTATGAAACCAGTTCGCGATTTAGAAACCATCTTGGAAAAATAACCAGATCGCGAACTTAGCTCAATAGTAATAACAGCTTAGAAGATTTAATTAGTCTGAAAAATCAAAAATATCTAAGGGAAACTTCCAGAAACAAAACACGTAAGATTCTTGATGAACATCCCAGAAAACTTAAGAAGAAACAGATACCAACATCATAAAACATTTTCTAACAACTCTTCTTTGCATCAAATCACAGCAAACCAATACTTTCTAAATAAAACATCTTAAACTAATCTATTCATTTGAAGAACTTCAAAAATAATTTTCAAACCTTTAAAAACTCATACAAACATGCAAACAGAAACAATTGCTTTCTAAAGTGCAGCAAGAAACAGAGTTTACTTGCCTTATCTGCGACGACGATTATGGAGAATTATCTGGCTCAATCAACACACTAACATTATCGATTCCTTTGAAAAGTTTGAAACTCTGGTCAATTTCTGGTTTATAGAGAGCACATCTTCTATAGTTTCCCTTTTCGTGAAGTTTTGTAAATGAAAATGCATGATGTGTTTGCAAGTATTTATATGCAATATTTCAATTTAAATCATGAATGAAAACACGCTTCCTATAAAGTGCTACTCTGTTTTTTAAAACATTGAAAAATATAGAGCGAACCAATTTGATGAAAATGAAACGAACCGGGTTTTCCTGGACTGGCCGAACAACCCATAATCGTGCCTCTAATCTGGTAAAACCATCTTGGACGAAAGCTTATTAATAAAAGAATTACAAATGGATCCCTCAAACTTTGTGGATTTATGGATTTCTGGGCATTACAACAGTTGACTCAGAAATATAGGAGATTTGTTTGGACCGATGAGTGTGAGAAAAATTTTCAGTTACTGAAGGAGAAGTTAATTACTGTCCCAATTTTATCATTGCCTTCGGGTTCAGGAGATTTTGTTGTATGTTTTGATGCGTTGCTTAGTGGACTGGGTTGTGTTTTGATGCAAAACAAACGATTCATTGCTTATGCGTCTCGACAGTTAAATCCTCAAGAGACTCGATACAAGTTTCATGACTTAGGGTTGGAGGCCCTTGTGTTTGCTTTAAAGATTTGGCTCCATTACCTTTATGGTGAGCAATTTGTGGTGTACACTGACCACAAGAGCCTTCAATATCTCTTTTTGCAGTTTGAATTCAACATGAGGCAGTTCGATGGATGGACTTACTCAAGGACTTCGACTGTGAGATACAATATCAACCAGGAAAGGTGAATCTTGTTGTTGATTCCATTAGTAGAAAGGCCCAGGTTTTGATGCTTGCATCCTTGAATATCTCAAAAGTCCATGAGCATTTGGGAACGACTGGTTGGAAGTTTTAATCAGGCAATGATATTTCATGGTTTCCTCTTTGCAAGTTGAGCTTCAGATTGTGTCAGACACCAGATCAGCACAGAGAACAGACCTGTATGTCCACGAGTCTAAGTTAAAGACGCAAACAGGTCAGCTGGATGATTATTCTGTTGCTTCTGATGGGTTCTGAGGTTTCAGGATGGTTAGTGGTTCCTAACCTAATCGTCTTGAGGGAGACGATATTCAGAGAATCTCACTATAGTCGCCACAGTGTCCATCCTTGTGTGCAAAAGATGTACCACACCTTGAAATCACACTATTGGTGGGAATACATGAAGAATGATTTTGCCAAATTTGTGGTTTGATGTTTGGATTGTCAGCAGGTCAAGGCTGAGAGGATGAGACGTGGTGGTATATTTCAAAGGTACCTCAGTGGAATTGGGAGCATATAGTTATGGATTTTGTGACTCATTTGTCTCTTTCCAACCAAGGATGTGATGCGGTTTGGGTTGTGATAGATCGAATGTCTAAGTCAGGTTACTTCATTTCCAATGATATGACGTGTTCTACGAAGAAAATGGCAAGACTGTACATTAATTTCGTGGTAAGGTTGCATGGTGTGCCGGTGTCAATAGTTTCTGATAGGGATCCAATGTTTACTTATTGGCTATTTGTACAACGTATCATCCTCAGACCGATGGCCAATCTGAGAGGACCATTTAGACCTTAGAAGATGTGTTGTGAGCTGTAGTGATGGATTTCAGTGAGAGTTGGCAGGATTCCTTGCCTTTGGTGGAGTTTTCGTATAACAATTTCTACCAAGTGACTATTGGGATGGCACCATTTGAGACATTGTATGGTAGGAAGTGCAGATCGCCGATTTTCTAGGAATAAGTTGGAGAAAAGCAGTTATCCTCACTTGAATTTGTTCAGAAAATGAGAGATCAAGTCGATCTAATCCGCAAGAGGATGAAAGCAGCACAAGATCGCCAAGTCAGCTATGCGAATAGAAGGCGTAGGCCTTTAGAATTTCAAGTTGGTGGTAAAGTTTTCTTAAATGTTTCTTCTTTCAGAAGTGTTATGAGATTAGGACTCAAGGGGAAGATAAAACCTCGTTATATCGGACCTTATGAGGTTATTGAGCGGATCAGCCCCTTAGCTTATTGTTTTTTGTTGCCACACAAACTGTCCTCAACTCATGATGTGTTTCATGTGTCCATGTTGAGGAAATATGATCCGGATCCTTCTCATGTGTTGCGAGATGCGAGGGAGATCTGGATCAGACCTTGAAATATTTTGAGTATCCCTTGCGTATTTTGGATAGAAAGAAGAAGCAGACCTTGAAATATTTTGAGTATCCCTTGCGTATTTTGGATAGAAAGAAGAAGCAGCTCAGGAACAAAACCATTCGTTTAGTGATGGTCCAGTGGACCAAGCATGGAAGAGAAGAAGCTACATGGGAATTAGAGGCGAAGATGCGGCAAGAGTGTCCTCTTCTATTTGAGTATGTATCATATTACCCCATGTAATTTGTTTGCTTGTTGTTGCCTTCTGTGTTATCTTGAACTCTTGGTTAGTAACTATTCTGAGAGATTTATAGTTGCTGAGTGTTCTGCTGGTTTTCGTGTGTACATCAGTTCTGGGGTTGCTACTGGTGTTTCAATCTGTTTTGGTGTTTAGTTTGACTTCTGGAGTTTGTGACTTGATTTCGAGGATGACATACTTTACTAGTTGGGGAGAATGTGAGGTATGTGAGATTAGTATGGATTAATTAAGTGGATTAATCGGGTTTAGCATGGATCAGATTAGGCATGAGCTTATGTGATACCCAAAAAGCTGATGAGATTAATTGAGTTAATTAATCGGGTTTTATTGAGATCAGCTTTGCGTCGATGTGCTTGAAGAAGCTATCGGGTTTTGTTTTAGTCCTTGGATCAAGTCTCGAGAGTTAGAGTTTTGGCTTGAGATCTGTTCAGAAGTTAGCGTGGGTCATCGCTGAGTGCTAGCGTTCAGCAGTGGTGACGTGAGCAGTTGTCGCTGGACTGTTGGTTTTCAGATTTGAGGAGAAGTCTGTTATCGAAGGAATTCAGATGTCTCCTAGCGTGTTTTCAGTAGCTGGTGTTCGTACGTCGTCGTTTGGATTAGTTGGAACGACAGCATTTTGGTTTAGCGGAGGAGACTCAGCAGTGAGCAGCATTGGTCTTCAGATTTGAGAGAGATCTGAGTGTTCGGTAGCGACGCCGTTTTGGGTTCAGATTTCGTTGGCTCTAGCGATTCAGATCTTAGTAGCGGGTGACGTGTCTAGATGTGACAGTAGAAGCGGTGCGACGTCTTTTGAATTAGTAGAGATCTGTTCTGGCGTAGAGTGAGATATGTTGCGAGATCTGGATGCGAGCGGGAATATCAGCTTTGAGTTTTAAGTTGTCGGTGAGATCTGTTTAGAAGATTGAACAGATTTGAGTATATAAGAGGACTTGGTCTTCGTTGCTTAGTATTGATTCCCGACACTTACAATATGTCCCGATTGTTGATCTCTGTTGCGATACCCTAGCTACTGTTCACCGAACCTTATCTTCTCCGATTGCCGACGGTAGACATCTCCGATTGAAGTGAGAGTGGTAGCGTTGGACTCCTATTGCTGAGGCGCTTCGTTTGGATATTGCTTTCGGATGTCTTCTTGAAGCTGGTGAGGTGTGCTAAGACATCTCCCTTCTCTAGTCTGTTAGCGTTCCGTCCTAGATTGTTGGGGTAAGTGTTCAGACCCTGCCTTGTGTTTGTTTAGAGCTCTATGTTGAGTTAGAGGGGTAGTAAAGCGCTGGTTGAGTTGTAGCTCCCGACTGTTGCTTTTCTGTGTTTCGGTCCTTGAGTAGTTGTTTGTAATTGTCTTAGCAGGTGTGAGATCTGCGTTGCTCGGACCCAGGTTGTAGTAATTGTTGCACAGAGACTTGAAGTACGGATGCGAGCTTGTTACAGCGTTGAGATTTGGCAAGGATATGTGCTCATGCTTGCTGTTATGTGATGCTGTGTATATTGTCTTGTTACCTGTTGCATTGTGTTGCACTGCATACACGCATCTGTTGCATGTTGATTCAGATCTCTTTTAGCTGTGCCTTTTGATTGCTGAATTGAGCGTGCCAGGGTGTTTGTAGAGGCAACGGGTAACTCCCGTACATCATCTCCCTGCTGGGACTGTTAGCCACCATGAGTGGAGTGGGTAGCTCCCACATCTCACGTGTTGGGCAACAGCTGGTTGAGCGTTGTTTATGCACCTGGTACCGTGTGCTGAGACGAGTGGGTAGCTCCCATATACTCACACACATTGTGGCCACTGCCTTTTGTTCAGATTTCAGTTGTTGAGCTGCCTTTGGAATCCTTTGGCTCCCTGTTTTTGGTTATAGCCTTGATCTCATGCATAGCATTTTCATTTTATCTGTTGCTATCTAACTGCTATTTTTCAGTTGCTCTCCATACTGGGGTTGACCCCTGTCCCTCTGGGGCTTGGTTGTTTGTTTCCTGTGTGTGTTTTCAGGTTATCATGGTTACTTTGCTGGCCGTGGAGTAGACCCAACTGGAGGTGCCCCAGGAGGTGGTAAGAGTGTCCCAGTTAGCGTATAGCATATTATGTATCAGCACTATTAGCCGGTGGTTGTCCTATGCTTAGTAGTAGTGGTTGTATGGTACTTGATATATATTTTAATGTTGTACTGTTGTATTGAGTGATTTTAATTACTGGGATATTTTGAGTATTGTTGTATTTTAAATTATATGTTTTAATCGTCAGGCCAAAGTGAAATTTTAAGCCACTTTTGTATGCTTCCGCTATTGTTTTGCATGGTTTAACTCTGTGTTGTGCACGAGGCCTGACATTTTTGGTATCATAGCTTAAGCTGGGATAAGCTCGATTTCTTTGATCACACTTGAGTCTAGGCACAGTGTTGCGTGTTTCATGTGCTTGATTATGTGATTCTATGTGATCTATGTGATATATTTATCTGTTGTTGCGAGACCTTACCTTCTTAGTGCCTTCGTAGAGGCCGCCTAGACGTAGGGGTAGAGGTAGAGGGCAGTTTCAGGAAGAATCCGAAGGTCAGAATGAGGAAGTGCAGCGTAGTGTTCCTCGTCGTGGACGCGATAGACAGGTTGACTTGGAGGTAGATGAGCTGGCAGCCCGAGTGGACGATATGGAACTAGTGATGGCGAGGTTTCAGCGGATGAATCCTCAGACGTTCAATGGTGATGAGCCTAGTTCTGATGCTGAGTCTTGGTTGCAGCATATTACCGGGTTGTTCGATCGTTTCAGGTATGACGATGAGCCTAGACTGAGTTTAGATACGTTTCAGTTGAGAAGAAGTGCCGAGCGTTGGTGGAGAGGTGCTTCTAGGACTCTCGAGGAGACAGGTGTGGGGATTTCGTGGAGTAGCTTTTGTACTGCCTTTCGTCAGGAGTACGTTTCGGAATCTTTTGTGAACGCCAGGGAGCGAGAGTTCGATAACCTGGTTCAGGGTTCTATGTCCGTGCGTGAGTATGCCCGGAGATTCTCTTCTCCTCTTGCCTATGTTCCGCATGTTGCTGGCCGAGAGAAGGCGAAGAGGAACAAGTTCATGGAGGGGCTCAAGGAAGAGCTATATTCTTCTGTGTTGGCGGGTTCACCGGCAAGCTATGCAGAAGCGGTGGACAGGGCTATAGACATTGAGGAAGGACTGAAGAACCGTCGGTCGCGTGTTAGGCCGCAAGGAGTGAAAGGTAGTCGTCCCGTGTTCCGGGAGTGCAACCTCTCCAGTCAGTGCAGTCGTCTCAGCCACCCCAGCAGCAGTTAGCCCAGCATCCCGGACACCAGAGGTTTAGACCTCGTGGTCGTCAATTTAAGAAGAAGTCTGGTTCTAGTTCATCTGGCTCGGGGAGTTCGATCAGTGGCAGTAGCTCCAAGGTGGAGTATTGTGGCCAGTGTGGTGAAAGGCACCCGACAGCACAGTGTGTTGGTGTTCAGGGTTCGTGCAATGTTTGTGGTCAGTACGGACACTTTGCTAGAGTGTGTCCTTTGTCTGGATCGCAACATACCACAGCTCCACCGCAGGGTCGAGGTGGATCGTATAGAGGTGGTTCTTTTTCAGCGCCACAGCCGAGGTTAGGGGAGCCTCAGTTTAGGCCGTTTCAACAGCCTGGTCCTTCGCGATTTGGAAAGTATTCCCATCCTCAGTTTCGGGACCTCAGTTTGCCCAAGTGAATGCCATGACTAGGGAGCAGGCGGAGGGCACGTCAGGCGGAGGGATTATCGCATGTACTTTCTTTGTTTTTGATTTTCCTGCGCGTGTGTTGTTTGATACAGGAGCATCACATTCTTTTATTTCTGATGCATTTGTGGTTGAGCATGGTTTGCATACCACATCTTTGTGTGATGTTGTATCTGTTGCGACTCCTGCCGGCGCGAGCCTGTTCTCCCAGGAGATTTTGTTAAATGGTGTTCTTAGGTTTGGCGAGAATGTGCTGTTAGCCAACCTGATCAGGCTACTGATGTGGGATTTTTACTGTATCGTGGGAATGGACGTGTTGTCTAGCTATAGGGCCACTGTGGATTGTTTCCATGGCGTTTTGCGATTTAGGCCCCAGTCTGGCGAGAAATGGAATTTCTACGGCCAAGATTCGCAGTTGAAGATTCCTTTAGTCTCTACAATGGAGATGTTTAGCCTGTTGTCGCTAAAGAATGCTGGTTTTATGATCTATGCCTTAGATGCGTCTTCTTATTCGAGTGTAGAGATTAGTAGGGTTCCCGTGGTTCGACACTTCCCAGATGTGTTTCCTGAGGAGATTCCTGGTTTACTTCCGAGACGGGAGATAGACTTCAGCATTGAGTTGGTACCTGGTACAACCCCGATTTCGCGTGCTCCGTATCGTTTAGCGCCTGCTGAGTTGAGGGAGCTTAAGGTTCAGCTTAGTGATTTGCTGTAGAAGGGTTTTATTAGACCTAGTATGTCTCCGTGGGGAGCGCCTATCTTGTTTGTTAAGAAGAAGGACGGGTCGATGAGGATGTGCATCGACTTTAGGCAGTTGAATAAGACGACAGTGAAGAATAAGTACCCTTTGCCTAGGATCGATGATTTATTTGATCAGCTTCAGGGTTCGGCTGTGTTTTCTAAGATCGATCTCCGTTTGGGGTACCATCAGTTGCGCATTTGTGAGCAGGATGTTGAGAAGACTGCGTTTCGTACGAGGTATGGGCATTATGAGTTTCAAGTTATGCCTTTCGATTTGACGAATGCTCCCGCAGTTTTCATGGACTTGATGAATAGAGTCTTTAGAGAGTTCATCGATCAGTTTGTGATTGTGTTTATTGATGACATTTTGGTGTACTCTAAGACTCCGTTGCAGCACAAAGAGCATTTGATGTTGGTTCTTTAGAAGCTACGAGACTCGCAGCTGTATGCTAAGTTCTCCAAGTGCGAGTTTTGGTTAGACCGAGTTGTGTTTCTGGGTCACGTGATTTCTGTTGATGGCATTTCTGTGGATCCCAGTAAGGTTGAGGTAGTGATTAACTGGGAGCGTCCCAAGAATGTTGCTGAGATTCGTAGTTTCTTGGGTTTGGCTGGCTATTATCGACGCTTTATAGAGGGATTCTCTAGTATAGCTAAGCATATGACGCAGTTGACTCAGAAAGAGAAGAGGTTTGTGTGGACTGAGCAATGCGAGAATAGTTTTCTGTTGCTCAAGGAGAAGCTAACTACTGCGCCTGTGTTAGCTCTGTCGTGTGGTTCAGGAGGTTTTGTTATTTGTGCAGATGCTTCCTTGAATGGATTGGGTTGTGTTTTGATGAAGAATAGTCGAGTCATTGCGTATGCCTCTCGTCAGTTGAAACCGCATGAGACTCGTTACCCAGTTAATGATTTGGAGTTAGCAGCAGTGGTTTTTGCTTTGAAGATTTGGCGCCACTATCTGTATGGTGAGCAGTTTGTGGTGTACTCCGACCACAAGAGTCTTCAGTATTTGTTTTCTCAGTCAGATTTGAACATGAGACAGCGTAGATGGATGGAGCTGCTTAAGGATTTTGATTGTGAGATCAAATATCAGCCTGGGAAGATGAATGTAGTTGCTGATGCATTGAGCAGAAAGGCTCAAGTGGCGATGCTGGCTTCGATGCAGATTTCGAAGGTCCATGAGCATCTAATCACTACTGGTTGGTGATATTACCCAGCTGAGGATTTTTTTGTGGCTCTTCTTTTCAAGTTGAGCCACAGATTGTCGCTAGCATTAGGGCAGCTCAGAGGACCGATCCATCTATTCGTCAGATTTGAACATGAGACAGCGTAGATGGATGGAGCTGCTTAAGGATTTTGATTGTGAGATCAAATATCAGCCTGGGAAGATGAATGTAGTTGCTGATGCATTGAGCAGAAAGGCTCAAGTGGCGATGCTGGCTTCGATGCAGATTTCGAAGGTCCATGAGCATCTAATCACTACTGGTTGGTGATATTACCCAGCTGAGGATTTTTTTGTGGCTCTTCTTTTCAAGTTGAGCCACAGATTGTCGCTAGCATTAGGGCAGCTCAGAGGACCGATCCATCTATTCATGAGTTGAAGCTGAAGGTGAGAGTTGGTCAGTTGGAGGACTACTCTGTCTCTTCTGATGGTTGTTTGAGGTTTCGTGGCAGGATGGTTGTGCCAAATATAGTTCATTTGAAAGAATAGATCTTGCGAGAAGCGCACTACAGTAGATACGGTGTCCATCCTGGTGCAAGGAAGATGTATCATGCCTTGAAGCAGCATTACTGGTGGGCAAGTTTGAAGAGTGATGTTGCTGATTTTGGAGCCCGATGTCTGAATTGTCAGCAATTCAAGGTTGAGAGGATGAAACCTGGTGGTTTGTTGCAAAGCTTAGAGGTGCCCCAATGGAATTGGGAGCACATAGCTATTGATTTTGTCACGCATTTGCCTCGTTCCAGCAGAGGTTGTGACGCGGTTTGGGTTTTTGTAGATAGATTTTCGAAGTCTGTGCACTTCATTCCCTATAACATGACTTATTCTTTGAAGAAGATGGCGAAGCTGTACATAGATTTTGTGGTGCGTTTGCATGGTGTGCCAGTTTCGATTGTTTCAGATCGTGATCCTAGATTTACTTCCAGGTTTTGGAAGAGTTTGCAAACAGCTTTGGATACTAAATTGGCTATGAGTACGGCGTATCACCCCCAGACAGATGGCCAATCTGAGAGGACTATCCAGATTTTAGAGGATATGTTGAGAGCTGTTGTGATGGACTTTAGTGGTAGCTGGCAAGACTCGTTGTCTTTGGTTGAGTTTTCCTATAATAACAGCTATCAGGTCACGATTGGGATGGCACCATTTGAAGCTTTGTATGGCAGAAAGTGCAGATCGCCGATATGTTGGGAAGAAGTGGGGGAGAAGCAGCTGTCTTCTCCAGAGTTTGTGCAGCAGATGAGAGATCAAGGATTTGATTCGGAAGCGAATGAAAGCTGCACAAGATCACCAAGCAAGTTATGCGAATAAGAGGCGTAGGACATTATAATTTGAGGTTGGTGATCCAGTTTTCCTTAAGGTTTCTCCTTTCCGCAGTGTTATGAGATTTGGTCTCAAGGGAAAGTTAGCTCCTCGTTATGTTGGTCCTTATGAGATAGCTGAGAGGATTGGCCCTTTGGCTTATCGTTTGCTGTTGCCACCAGATTTGTCTTCCTTACATGATGTGTTTCATGTTTCGATGCTGAGGAAGTATGAGCCAGATCCCTCGCATGTGTTGAGAACTGACGAGGTAGAGTTAGATTGGACTTTGAGCTATGTTAAATATCCCTTGCAGATTTTGGATAGAAAAGAGAAACAGCTGAGGAACAAAACCATTCCTTTGGTGATGGTTCAGTGGAGCAAACATGGTAGGGAAGAAGCTACTTGTGAACTGGAAAAGAAGATGCAGCGTGAGTGGCCGCATCTATTTGAGTGAGCTTAGTATCAGATTTCAGTAGCTAGTTTGTTCCTTGTTTTTCCAGTGGTTGCTGGTGGTTGTTTCCCCAGTTATCTTGAAATCTTGGTTT
Source organism: Dorcoceras hygrometricum (assembly GCA_001598015.1). Taxonomy (NCBI): domain Eukaryota; kingdom Viridiplantae; phylum Streptophyta; class Magnoliopsida; order Lamiales; family Gesneriaceae; genus Dorcoceras; species Dorcoceras hygrometricum. The sequence continues at coordinate 159,074 of KQ992342.1, forward strand.
CGTTGAGTTCCTGTTCAGATCAGTAGTTGCTTGATTTCGAGGACGAAATCCTATTTTAGTGGGGAGATATGTGAGACCCGAAAAGCTTATGAGATTAATTGAGTTAATTAATCAGGTTTTATTGAGATCAGCTTTGCGTCGATGTGATTGAATATGCTATCGGGTTTTGTTTTAGTCCTTGGATCAAGTCTCGAGAGTTAGAGTTTTGGCTTGAGATCTATTCAGAAGTTAGCGTGTGTCATCGCTGAGTGCTAGCGTTCAGCAGTGGTGACGTGAGCAGTTGTCGCTGGATTGTTGGTTTTCAGATTTGAGGAGAAGTCTATTATCGAGGGCATTCAGATGTCTCCTAGCGTGTTTTCAGTATCGGGTGTTGGTACATCGTCGTTTGGATTAGTTTGAACGACAGCGTTTTGGTTTAGCGGAGGAGACTCAGCAGTGAGCAGCATTGGTCTTCAGATTTGAGAGAGATCTGAGTGTTCGGAAGTGACGCCGTTTTGGGTTCAGAATTCGTTGGTGCTAGCGATTCAGATCTGAGTAGCGGGTGAGGTGTCTAGATGTGACAGTAGAAGCGGTGCGACGTCGTTTGAATTAGTATAGATATGTTCTGGCGTAGAGTGAGATCTGTTGCGAGATCTGCATGCGAGCTGGAATATCAGCTTTGAGATTTAAGTTGTCGGTGAGATCTGTTTAGAAGCTTGAACAGATTTGAGTATATAAGAGGACTTGGTATTTGTTGCTTTGTATTGTTTCCCGATACTTAGAATATTTCCCGATTATTGATCTCTGTTGCGATACCCTAGCTACTGTTCACCGAACCTTATCTTCTCCGATTGCCGACGGTAGATATCTCCGATTGAAGTGAGAGTGGTAGCGTTGGACTCCTCTTGATGAGACGCTTCGTTTGGATATTGCTTTCGAATTTTTGCTTGAAGCTGTGAGGTGTGCTAAGACATCTCCCTTCTCTAGTCTGTTAGCGTTCAGTCCTAGCTTGTTGGGGTAAGTGTTCAGATCCTGCCTTGTGTTTGTTTAGAGCTCTCTGTTGAGTTAGAGGGGTAGTAAAGCGCTGGTCGAGTTGTAGCTCCCGGTTGTTGCTTTTCTGTGTTTCGGTCCTTGAGTAGTTGTTTTTAATTGGCTTAGCAGGTGTGAGATCTGCGTTGCTCGGACCCAGGTTGTAGTAATTGTTGCACAGAGACTTGAGGTACGGATGTGAGCTTGTTACAGCGTTGAGATTTTGTGAGGCTCTCTGCTCACAATTAATCCTCTAATCTCAATCAGTGGGTTATTAATTTAAACTAAACAAGTTTATTAAATCTAATCTGGTTCATATATAAGATAATTAAATTTTTTTTTTAACCAGCTGAAGCTTAAAGGGTTCAACTTGTATCGTATATATTATTCATTTATAAGAATACTTCATGGTCCACGGTGGTTACAAGCTAAGTTTACTAGTACACGCTTGATTCTTATATACAAAACCAGACTTGAGCAACCTAAGATCAACTGTCCAAAAACATAGACTATCGGCTGGTGTTTATTCTTCCTGCTGCTGATCCAGCGTCTAGGTAGTTATCTCTCGCTACCCTTGGTTGCTCCCCACTAGTTCCTTCCTCCTGTTGTCATGCACACATACAAAACAAAACAACAGCCGGAGAAACTCCGGTGAGAATCATCTCAGTATAATCAGCAGGCATGAACAATAGCCATAAAATGAATAACAGTTTATCAACTGTAAAACAAATGCAATGCAATGAAATGATTTCATTTCTCTTCTTCGATCTCAGAATTGATTCCAATTCAGTTCGATGCCATCAAGATTTGTATCCGATCTTGACATGAATATTCATCTATCGAAACCATCTCCGGCTTCGAAAATCAGGCCAACTCAGTCCTGGGAATTAGAATCAATTCAATTCTCTTCGTTATGCAATGTCATGCAAATATAAAAGATCCACTACCTGTGATGGATCGACACATACACAATTCAAGTTCTAAATCAAGAACAGTAATCAAACATGTATGTGATTTCTTTGTATCCGATCTTGACATGAATATTCATCTATCGAAACCATCTCCGGCTTCGAAAATCAGGCCAACTCAGTCCTGGCCATTAGAATCAATTCAATTCTCTTCGTTATGCAATGTCATGCAAATATAAAAGATCAACTACCTGTGATGGATCGACACATACACAATTCAAGTTCTAAATCAAGAACAGTAATCAAACATGTATGTGATTTCAACGGGATAACTCAAGAAAACTCATTCTTGAGTAATCTAATCCCTGACGCTACTGTCAAATTATATCTTCGTTCCTCTGTTTTCAAAGTACTTCACTCAAACTCTGTTTCAACACTTCCTGAGAACTTCACAGAATCAAAGTCCGATATCGGTAGTCAAGATGTTCTCAATATTTCAAATTCAATCTTATTTATAGACAACGGTCTCTGTTTTTATGCAACATTTCCAACGTGTTCAATTCGAATTCCA
>KQ992342.1:183831-196504 GCA_001598015.1 Dorcoceras hygrometricum
CAGACACTCCTCTACATTGTTCTGTAACATGTCTGCCTCCACACTTGGTACAGTAATCACCAGATTTCTGTCCAGTTTTCATCTGTTTAAAGTCACTCGAACTGGACGAACTATTGGTACCAGATCATTTAAATTGTTTTCCTTTCCCCTTAAAGTAATTCTTTTTCCCACTACTGCTGCTTCCAGCATCAAATCGAGGGGGTGGTGGAATCTGGGATTTATCTTGTGATACTCTTGCGTCTGGTGGTGTATTTTTCCCTATTACTGCTTCTTCCAGCATCAAAGTCGAGGGGGTGGTGGAATCTGGGTATTTATCTTGTGATACTCTTGCGTCTGGTGGTGCAAAGTGTGATCTTCGTTGTCTCAACAATCCAGCTTCTGCACCTTTTGCACGATTTAGTGCATCGGCAAAAGTATTTGGTCTCCCCGTATTTACCAAGGTAAATACATCTGGATTCAACCCATTAATGAATTGCTCCGCTTGTGCTTCGTCACTCATGGCAACATGCGGAGCAAATTTCAGTAAACTTGTGAACTTGGCAACGTATTCCTCTATATTAAACTGCCCTTGTCGCAAGTTTGCAAATTCCGCTCCTTTATCCTTCCTATAAGAAACTGGAAAGAACCATTGATAGAAAGCTGTTTTAAGCACTGCCCAAGTAATCACAGTGCCCTGGTTTTCAAGAGTCTTCTTCGTTGCTACCCACCAACTTTTATCAATACCATGAAATTGGTGTATAATCAGTTTCACCCGATGATCATAGGTGTAATCAAGTGCTTCAAATAACTGCTCAATATCTTCCAACCAGTTATCACATTCTATCGAATTCTCTGTCCCTGCCAACGTTGGTGGTTTAAAAGACTGAAACCCTTTCAACAACGTTTCCATCGGGGTAGCAGCTGCATTCAACGCCTCAGTAGACGTACTACCCTGCTCTGTCTGCCGATTCGTTGTTCTTCGAGGAGGCATATCTAGGAATCAAACAGATGTGTTTATCATTTCTCATCAATCAAGAACAAGCCAGTCTCAGTCCCTCCTCTGATTAGCATACATGAATGTACTGCTGCTCAAGAGATCGAGTTCTGATTCATACTTCACTCAATACATGCTATTAATCACTTCCAAAGCATGTAATTCTCATAACTCTTCAGTAAATTCTTAACATTTATTCACAATAATCATGTGATATAAATTCAAAAGCAGCAAGACATATACCACACAAGCATGCAATTCATTTGTTTCTGTAATCTAATCAGTCAGGAAGAACTCGATCTACCCCACTCATCTAGTTCAATGATCTTAATAATTTAGTAGCTCTGATACCACCTGTTGTGAGGCTCTCTGCTCATAATTAATCCTCTAATCTCAATCAGTGGGTTATTAATTTAAAACTAAACAAGTTTATTAAATCTAATCTGGTTCATATATAAGATAATTAAATTTTTTTTTTAACCAGCAGAAGCTTAAAGGGTTCAGCTTGTATCGTAAATATTATTCATTTATAAGAATACTTCATGGTCCACGGTGGTTACAAGCTAAGTTTACTAGTACACGCTTGATTCTTATATACAAAACCAGAATTGAGCAACCTAAGATCAACTCTCCAAAAACATAGACTATCGGCTGGTGTTTATTCTTCCTGCTGCTGATCCAGCGTCTAGGTAGTTATCTCTCGCTACCCTTGGTTGCTCCCCACTAGTTCCTTCCTCCTGTTGTCATGCACACATACAAAACAAAACAACAGCCGGAGAAACTCCGATTAGAATCATCTCAGTATAATCAGCAGGCATGAAAAATAGCCATAAAATGAATAACAATTTATCAACTGTAAAACAAATGCAATGCAATGAAATGATTTCATTTCTCTTCTTCGATCTCAGAATTGATTCAATTTCAGTTCAATGCCATCAAGATTCGTATCCGATCTTGACATGAATATTCATCTATCGAAACCATCTCCGGCTTCGAAAATCAGGCCAACTCAGTCCTGGGCATTAGAATCAATTCAATTCTCTTCGTTATGCAATGTCATGCAAATATAAAAGATCCACTACCTGTGATGGATCGACACATACACAATTCAAGTTCTAAATCAGGAACAGTAATCAAACATGTATGTGATTTCAGCGGGATAACTCAAGAAAACTCATTCTTGAGTAATCTAATCCCTGACTCTACTGTCAAATTATACCTTCGTTCCTCTGTTTTCAAAGTACTTCACTCAAACTCTGTTTCAACACTTCCTGAGAACTTCACAGAATCGAAGTCCGATATCTGTAGTCAAGATGTTCTCAATATTTCAAATTCAATCTTATTTATAGATAACGGTCTCTGTTTTTCTGCAGCATTTCCAACGTGTTCAATTCGAATTCCACGTGTCATGCTGAGTATTCAAACAGGATATACTCCCACCGCTTCGAAAGTGGATAACGTTAAATAGATTCCTAAACTGTTTTTTATCTTCCTCAGTCGCTGTTTGAAACAATCATCATTCTCTTGTTATACAGAAGGAGCAACAACCAGCCGCAGTAGCAACCAGTCGCAACAAGAATCCAGTCGCAACAAGAATCCAGTCACAATACTTTGAAAATCTAAACGATGTCGTTACAATTAATTCCAACGACGTCGTAACGTACCCACGTCTGGTATCAATTCTTCATTGAAAGAAAACCAGCAGCTGGTCGCTCTAATAATCCAACGACTGATTTCGCTACGTTATTCAAAACGGCATCGCATTGTTCCTTCGACTGATTAACCAGCAGATACAACAAACCATCGACTGATTTCAGATCCCTCGACTGGTCAATAATTCATACAAAACGACATCGTATCGAGGTTCCTGTTCATAAGTCAAAACGATGTCGCATTGCTCTCTCGGGTGGAACCAAATTTAACATACTTGCATCGACTGGCTTGCGTTTATTACCAAAACGATGACGTCGCACCTACGTCATCAAAACCAGTCGATACATCAATAAACCAGCAGGTGCATAAACCAGCAGGTGCATAAGGAACTCTCGCTGCTGGTTCCCACTTGAATAAACCAGCAGGTTCACAAAGAACTCTCGCTGCTGGTTCCCACGTGCATAACAGTAACCTACACGTGGCGATTCATTATTGAATCTTGTACTTGCGCGTCTACTACCAGTAGCAACGAGAATTAAGCGCAACGACTGGAATTTAAAATTCAACCAGTCATACCAAGTTCCTTAATCACCCAACACTTCCAGAAGAAATCCGAGCTCATAATCAAGCTTCATCAAAATCTATCATTTGAAAATCTAGAAATCTCGGAATTACTAATTCTGATTTTGCATGGATATGTGCTCATGCTTGCTGTTCTGTGATGCTGTGTATTTTGTCTTGTTACCTGTTGCATTGTGTTGCACTGCATACACGCATCTGTTGCATGTTGATTCAGATCTCTTTTAGCTATGCCTTTTGATTGCTGAATTGAGCGTGCCAGGGTGTTTTTAGAGGCGAGCGGGTAACTCCGTACCTCATCTCCCTGCTGGGACTGTTAGCCACCGTGAGCGGAGTGGGTAGCTCCCACATCTCACGTGTTGGGCAACAGCAGGTTGAGCGTTGTTTATGCACCTGGTAGCGTGTGCTGAGACGAGTGGGTAGCTCCCATATACTCACACACATTGTGGCCACTGCTTTCTATTCAGATTACAGTTGTTGAGCTGTCTTTGGAATCCTTTGGCTCACTGTGTTCGGTTGTAGCCTTGATCTCATGCATGGCATTTGCATTTTATTTGTTGCTATCTAACTGTTGTTTTTCAGTTGCTCTCCGTACTGAGGTTTGACCCCTATACCTCTGGGGCTTGGTTGTTTGTTGCCTGTGTGTTTTCAGGTTATCATGGTTACTCTGCTGGCTAACTCAACTGATACATATTAATATGCTATACGCAACTGGGATACTCAACCACCTCTTGGGGCACCACCTGTTGTATTGAGTGATTTAATTACTGGGATATTTTAAGTATTGTTGTATTTTAAATTATATGTTTTAATCGTCAGGACAAAGCGAAATTTTAAGCCACTTTTGTATGCTTCCGCTATTGTTTTGCGTGGTTTAACTATCTGTTGTTCACGAGGCCTGACAGCTTATATGAGTGGAACTGTTCAGATCTGATCTGCTATTTTGAGCGCTGAGCTGGTTTTTATATCGCGAGGTGATTTGGGGAAACAACAGAGAAGCGGGCAGTTCTGGGAGATGCTGTATGAGTGTAAGCTAATATGAGTTTGAATGTGAGCTGGATTAAGCTTAGGCATGTACTTGGTGCCTTGAGTGAGTTCTCAGATCACGGGTGTTGTGCCGTGCTGGTTGGTGAAATCAGCTTAGGCGTGAGCTGATAGTGATGTACAGCTAGGGCGTAAGCTGATGATGATGTACATCTTAGGCATAAGCTGTTGGTGGCTTCGGATCAAACGAGAGCTGATTGTTGTGTGCGAGCTTACCAGTTGCCCGATATGATACTTCTAGGCATTGTGTGAGCTGTTTTGTATGGTCAGATCAGGTGTGAGATGATCTAGTTCTTCTGTGCAGGAAGGCGCGTGATTTTTGTGCGCGAGAGATGATTAGTGAGCGAGAGATGAGTATTACGCGAGGCTGATTAGGGCGCGAGAGTTGAGCAGTGAGCGTGATATATTTGTCAGTGATGTGATCTGTTGGTCCTGTGCTATTTGTAGCGTATCGATTTGGTAAGAACTGAATGGGGAGACAGCTTAGAGTGAACTGGACGTCCAAGTTGGTATCAGAGCCTGAGCTGGTCGGTGGCTGCTACAGATCAGATCACGAGAGCGATAGTTGTTTATACTTAGAATTTGACCAAGTGTTAGTTCACTTGGAGAGCCTGAGCTGATACCCTATCGCAAAACCCTCGTCACTATTCACCGAACATTATCTTCTTTGAACTTTGAGCAATGTGGGTACCATTGGGTTCCTCTCTTAAAACCCGTTCTTTCCCGACCGATTTTTGAGCCGGTGGTTGTCCGAAAGCGTGAGCGCGATGATAGTCAAAGCGTATGACTTTTTGCATTTTTTGACGATTTTGTCTTTGGTTCAGGTAGCAACTTCGGGTACATTCTAATTTTCGTTCTTATTATCGATTAGAACCATAAATTTTATTTGGGGTGTATGTTTGTGATGGGTTGTATGTTTGACTTGGCACACAACCTTAGTCTCGAGTAGCTGCAATCTCAAGAGCTTCTAACTTCCTTCAAGTCCGAGTTTGATCAGAAAATGAAGTCTCTAGAGCTCAGTGTTGAAGATATACGTGAGTCTCACATTACGATGATCAATAAAAAACAGAGACAATATCTGGACTTGATAAAGTGGGAGAGAAGATCAGAGCCGACCTTACTTCAGAGCTTACTTCGACAAGATAGTTGCTACTTGATGAGGTTCAAAAATCATCATCATAAGTTAATTCGAGCCTCGCTTCCTTCGGCTCTCAGCTCGTAGATATTATTGCTCATCTTACAAGAGCTAATGATGCCAAAAATGGGGAAAATAGCAGCAGTGGCAAGAAATAAGGTAGCAGTAGTAGCAAAGGACGTGGATGGTTTTGAGAGAGAGATGTCTCAGTTTTTGAGGATCAGATCTTATATTTTATGTTCTGGTACTTAGCAAATTCTTTCATTGATATATAAAAGAGAATTTTGTTGTTCTCACTAAGTCTAAGCAGCAAAGTTTTGTCATCACCAAAAGAGTAAAATTGTTGAGATCAAAATTTACTAAGTTTTGGTATTAACAAATACAAGAACCCGAACCGAACAGAACAATACATATCAAGTCTTCGAATAAGATCAGATCACGGGAAAATAGCGTAGAACCAGATATCAGTTTGGAAGAAGTAATTCAAATTGGAGCTCCATAATCAGTTTAGAGCAGAGAACAACTCAAGTGCAGCATAGATCAGTTCAGAAGCATATATCATATCAGATGCGTAGATTAGCTCAGAGCATAGTGTTATCAGATCAGAGATTATTAGCTTTCAGCTTAGAGCGTCGGAGATCAGCTTAGAGCATCGGCGATCAGCTTAGAGCAAGTCGAACAGTTTAGGGCCTCATAAGATCAGATCAGAGCATAAGAGTTCAGAATGGAGCTTCGAAGAAGAGCAAAATGTTGGTGATCCGGATCCGCCCCCCGGCTAGGCAGCGGAAGAACAGAAAATAAACGGCCGGGAGACGATCAATACGATAAACAAATTCATAATTCGACATTCATAGGGTGTTCAAAAACACTACCTTGCTGGCACTTGTACCTGGCTCCAACCGTAGTTACAATAACGTCGGCTCTTCTCGGTAGATTTCGGTAGATATCGCCAATCCGGTCCACGACCAGAAACGAGACTCCTTCGTCAGCCTGCACTAGAAGGACTGACGAGATCAGCACGAACGGATTCTTCTCGTCGAATTGGCCGGAACGAATTCCGGCAACTCGAGGCGGCGGCGGTGGCGCTAGGCGGAGGCGACGGCGGATTTTAGAGAGGAGGGAGGCGGCGGCCAATGCTTTAGGGTTAGGTTAAGTGTTGTGAGTTGTTGTGAAATCTAGGTTTAGTCTTAATTAAATAAGCTTAAGAGTTGGACTTGGACCGGCCCAACGGGCCCGGGTCCAACGATGAACATTCAGTTCATCTCCACCACCGAGACTTCATCGTAACTCCGATCGCCGATCAGATCGGACCGATCGATTCAGTTTCCAAAACTGAACGCTATGATCTAAAAAACCGTTTTTCAGAACCCCAGTGCAAAATGACCGTTTTGCCCCTCAACAGCGGGAAACCCCGGTTTGACCCCTGTTGACTTTTAGGAAGTCGCACTCCCCAAAATCCTCTTCGTATGCTCAACACATTGAGCTGAGTATCCGTGTGGGAATCTCGAATCCAGTACTTGTGTGACCCTCAATGGTTCAGGGATACAACTAGCCGTGAGCCCACAACCATTGCGGCTCCGGAATCACAATTCCTGACTTGCCCATCGGATCATGGTAAAGCGTCTAGAAACATCACCCCATGATCCTCTAGATATCACTGATAGTGCCTGCAAGAACCAGTTGGTCGTGGTTAGCGTACAGTACGGTCCTTTCAATCCATATATCCCGATCAGATCAATGACCATTGGTAAATCGAGAGTCGCTATAGATCCGATAGCTATGCATACATCTTGGAGATCGAATAGTGACATCGCAAGTGTAACTAGGTAAACACATTTACCTAAAACACTTCTAGTACTCTGGCCAGAGATTTATACACTATTATCCCCTCAGATAGCATAGGATATCCACGCATGTCTGCGAGCGGTGAATCCTCGACAACGATGCATCGACTCCTACATGCATCGGGTTCTCACCCAATCCCGATGCCTTATGACCCCAAAGGAGTCGGCAAACGGGTCAAAGTGAGACGCCTATCACGTAGAGTCTCAATGACGTTTCGAGTCGTGAGGACTAATCAGTACAACCAAGACCTCGGACTTATCCACTAAACAAATGGTAACCACTTGGAAAGTCCGAAGGAGGGTAGTTCGATAGATCACCAGGTCACTATCTATCTGCATGCTCAGAACATCACAATGTTCCCTACCAATGAAACATGGTACTTCGCATCGCAGATACTAGTCTCGAACTCGGGCGGCCTTATCCTCATTTTGACGGCCCAATCGACTAGGAACATGTTCAGAATACACAGCGACTATTATATGTGTTCCATGATAGCCGTCATACCCACTATCACATCTAACATACACGATGGTGCAATGTACTCAGCCTCAGTGGTTGAATCCATGATGGTGTCTTTCTTGGAACTCTTCCAAGAGACAGCACTATCATTGAGCATGAATACAAATCCAGAGGTTGATTTTGAATCATCCACGTCACACTGGAAGCTAGAATCAGTGTAGCCTTCCAGTTTTAGTTCACCACCCCCATAGACCATGAACATATTCTTAGTCCTTCGCAAGTACTTAAGAATATCCTTCACGGCCTTCCAATGCAATTGGCCGGGGTTGGCCTGGTAGCGGCTCGTGACGCTCAGAGCATATGCGACGTCCGGTCTAGTCGAGATCATGCCATACATAATACTACCTATAGCCGATGAATATGGTACACGTGCCATACTCTCTATCTCCTCATCAGTCTTTGGACACATAGACTTAGATAGAGTGACCCCGTGGCACATAGGTAGGTTTCCTCTCTTGGACTCTTCCATAGAGAACCTCTTAAGTATGGTATCGATGTAGGTAGCTTGGGTGAGTCCGAGCATCCGCTTAGATCTATCCCGATAGATCTGTATTCCAAGAATATAGGATGCTTCACCCATGTCCTTCATCGAAAATCTACTAGACAACCATACTTTAGTTGACTGCAGCATTCCTACATCATTCCCAATGAGTAGAATGTCGTCAACGTAAAGTACGAGGAACGTTACAGCACTTTTAACTACCTTTTTATAGACACATGGGTCCTCGGGATTCTTGATGAAACCAAATTCCTTAATTGTTTCATCGAATCTCAGGTTCCAACTTCGCGATGCTTGTTTGAGACCGTAGATCGATCTCTGAAGCTTGCATACCTTATGCTCGCTTCCAACAGATGTGAAACCCTCAGGCTGCGTCATATAGATCTCTTCCTTAATGTTTCCATTAAGGAACGCAGTTTTCACATCCATTTGCCATATCTCATAGTCGTACCATGCGGCTATGACTAACAATATTCTAATTGACTTGAACATTGCGACTGGCGAGAAGGTTTCATCATAGTCAACACCTTGCCTTTGAGTGTAACCTTTCGCGACTAGTCGTGCCTTGTAAGTCATTACCTTACCATCAGGCCCAGGTTTCCTCTTGTACACCCATTTGCAACCAATAGGAACGATTCCTTCGGGAGGGTCAACGAGAGTCCAAACATGGTTAGCATGCATTGAGTCAACCTCAGACTACATTGCTTAAAGCCATAAATTAGAATCAGCACCGGAAATTGCCTCCTTGAAAGTTCTTAGATCAGATCCAACAACTTGATCACCTTGATCATCTTCAAGGAGAAAACCATATCTGTCTGGAGCTCTAGGAATCCTATCGGATCTCCTAGGTGCGACCATATCTGGTACTGGCTCAGTAGGTGCGGGAGATTCACTTGGTACTTCAATTGGTTCTCGAAATTCTTCGAGTTCTACTATTTTGCCCTTTCTATCAAGTAGAAATTCCCTTTCCATAACCGCCTTGGTGTGGACATTGTTCAACAACATTACCGCCGTTTCGAGTGCATAGCCCCAAAACGAGGTAGGAAGTTCAGTGAAGCTCATCATAGATCGAACCATGTCTAACAGGGTTCGATTACGACGTTCCGCTACACCATTGAGCTGTGGTGTGGCCGGAGGGGTCCACTGTGCGAGAATCTCATTCTCTTTTAGATAGTCTTGGAATTCAGCACTCAAGTATTCACCACCTCGATCGGATCGAAGTGCTTTAATACTTTTGCTTAGTTGATTTTCTACTTCAGCCTTGAATTCTTTGAACCTTTCTAAGGATTCAAACTTGTGCTTCATCAAGTACAAGTACCCATACCTAGAGTAATCGTCGGTAAAAGTGATGAAGTATGTGTGACCATATTTAGTACCAATACTAAACGGGCCGCACACATCAGTATGGATCAAATCCAATAGGCCTTGGGCACGCTCACCCTTGCCCTTGAAGGGTTGCTTGGTCATCTTTCCTTTCAGACAGGATTCACAAGTCGGTAGGGAGTTGAAGTCTGACAGATCAAACAGGTCACTCCTAACTAACTTGTTCATCCTTCTTAGAGAAATGTGACCTAGCCTAGCGTGCCAAAGTTGTGCTGGGTTCAAGTTATCGTGTTTCCTTTTAATCGTTGTTGTATGTGCTTCGACATCACGAGTTGGAACGTCTTTTAATTTTAAGGTGTATAAATCGCTTTCCCCAATTCCAATTAAACATTCATTCTTGTAAATATTGCAAATCGAATTAGCAAACATACAAGAATATCCATCACTATCAAGCATAGAAACAGAAATAATGTTCTTTATTAATTCGGGAACAAACAAAACGTTTCTCAACAACAACTTAAAATCAGAAGACAGAAATAAATAAACATCTCCTATAGCTATAGCAGCAACCCTTGCTCCATTGCCAAGCCTCAAGTGGGTCTCACCCTCTCTCAGACGTAGGCTTCTTGTCATCACCTGCAAATCATTACAGATGTGAGATCCACATCCGGTATCAAGTACCCAAGAAGTCGAATTAAGAGATATATTTATTTCAATGTAGAACATACCTTTCACAGTTCGCAACTGCTCGAGGTACTCCTTGCAGTTCCTCCTCCAATGCCCAGCCTTGTGGCAGTGGTGGCAAACATCCTCATGCTTGTTTGGTTTTCAAGCCTTTGCCTTTGGCTTCTTGGCGGACTTTTCCTCCTTCGCAGGAGCAGAACGCTTCTTGCTCTTGCGTCTGGGCCCCTTCTTCGCATAGGAAGAAGAACCCAGAAGGAGGACGGGTTTGTCCTTCTTTATGGTCCCTTCAAACACTACGAGCATGTTAACCACCTCTTCAAGGGTGGCTTCCAGCTTGTTCATGTTGAAGTTGACCACAAAGGGGTCAAATGCAGCGGGTAGTGAGAGGAGAAGTACATCCACAGACAGCTCGTGTGGAAGCGCAATATCAAGGCCCGACAGCTTTTCAACGAGCCCAATCATACGAACCCCATGCTCGCGGACCGAAGTCCTATCGTGCATGCGGCTCGTCATCAGCTCCTTGACAGCCGTGAACCTCTCATGTCGAGAGTTCTCCCCGTACAGCTCTTTGAGATGATGAAGTATGTCAGCAGCATACTTCGTCTTCTCAAAACGCCGTTGCATTTCATTGGACATCGATGCCATCACATAGCACCGAGCTTTAACCTCGTCGTCCCACCATTGTTTAAGCGTTACCAGTTCCTCAGGGCTGATATCGGCAGGGGCAAACTTCGGAGCACTCTTCTCTATCGCATAGAGAAGTTTCTCCAAAGCCAATACAAGATTGAGGTTGCGGAGCCAGTCTTAGTAGTTCAGACCGGTGAACCTGTTGCTATCCAGTATAGGAGCGAGCGGGTTTTTCATCGAAACCATTTTATATGCAGTAATACTGAAGGAAAACGGACCTACATCACTAACTATATAAGATATAAGCTAAGACATAAAACATGGTCATTAAGTTTTATGAATTACCCTCCCACTATTTTAACGATTTCACCACCCTCTAATGAAATCGAGAAAACAGGTTTCTTTAGTGGGTACACGGAGCCCAATCAAGCGATCATGGACCCGAATAATATTAGTCATCCATGACCCCCAAAAGGTAGTTTCCGATTGCAACCGGTGCAACCCCCATGTATTCACCTCACGTCCAGTAAGGGCCCAATAATATGACGCCGTTTACTATCACGTGTCAAGATTGACCCATCAATGTTGAGTCGTGGAGGACGATCCCCTTAACGTCCCCAATAATATGAGCCAACGTTAAAGGGAGTTCCAACCGACTCACAACAATTGTCAATGGCGTGGACAGCTTTCCGGCATACATGACCCCCTCAATAATATGAGCCGGGCTATGTATACGGGTAGCATCGACGTACACCCATTGTTGATGGAAGGTAGGGTTAATTTAAACAATTTTAAATACCCTTTTGTTTATCGAATAAACATTTTATCTTGATATAAGTTTTAAATCAAATTTAAAACGAGGGATTTTATTTTTGAAAAATTTTGGTCTCATGCATATTTAAATCTAATTTTAAACATGCAACATGCGGATTCAATTAATCTATATATCAAATATATAAATAAATATTGGTATGATCGATCGCGAGAGCTATGCGGTCCGTGGTTGCCAGCCACGGACCTGGGTCCAATCCTAGGGGTAATGCAATATGCAATGCAATCCTATTACAAAGCTTTCCGGTTTTACAGATCTTCGGTCTTCAATATCTTGATCGTCATCCTCCACCGTCTTCGGATGTCCTCCCACTAAATCTAGTAATTTACATTTAAATTTACTATGACAAATAAGGGATACATTTATCAAGGGGTGGGAACGGGGCACAAACAGGCCCACTTTATATGATAATAAAATATTAATAAACCGAAATTATATAAAACCTATTGCATACACCTAACACATTGGGCACGGCTCTCGATCACCCCAATCATGCAATTAATCTAATTAACATGCATAATTCAAATAATCTAATTATTCATCGTAAAATCATATTCTAATTACGAAATCGTATTTTATAATAAAATCGTATTTTGTCGATAAAAACAAATTTTAATCAAAAAAATCATATTTCATTATAAAAGCATATTTCATAATTAAAATCACATTTTACTAATTTTAATTGTATCAAATTGGGCTTAAAACAATTATAGGCCCGACATCGTGAACCGGCCCGAAAAAATTCACGGGCTGCCCGGGACAGGCCCGAACCAAACCCTAGAAGAAATCAGACCAGCCGTCATGACATCGCCGGAGACTCGCCGGAGCGGCGGCCGGCGGCGGCGCCACCAACAAGAAAAAATCGCGGCGGCAGCGCGCGCAACCAGCGCCCAACGTTGCGCCATCGCACGTCACACATCTCACCACCAGCGTGCGGAGGAGACGCCCAGCGTTGCAGCA
>KQ992342.1:196592-212912 GCA_001598015.1 Dorcoceras hygrometricum
GGCGCGGGGGCCGTCGCCGGCGCCGCCACCACGAAAAAACTCGCGGAGGCAGCGCACGACGCCGCGCCAAGCGCGACGCACGGCCGTGCGCACGTTGCGCGTCCAGCAGCCTTTAGCGTCCGGCCAGCAGGCGACCAGGCGTCGACCAGTAGCGCACGGGGGGTAGCATCCGGTCGGCCAGCTTGCGCAACATCATAGGCCACCGTGCGCCTTCCATCGCGGCGGCAGATCTCGCAACGGTTTGCGCGAAGCGGCGCCAAGCATCGGCCGTAATCTGCTGCAGCGGCGCAACATCATCGCGCGAATGGTGCAGAAGACTTCGTGACGCTCGCGCGAGGTAGCAGCAACGATGATCGACGATTAGGCGCGACCATGCACGCTCGCGCGCTCGCGTGCGCTCCATCGCGCGCTCATGTTGGCGCCGCCGCACGCGGCGGCTGCCGGCCGTCCCGAAGGGATTTTGATTCAATTCCAATCTGAAAAGTTAAAGATCAGATACAATTATGGCAATTTCGTATTGATCAGATCCAAAAACCATGGCTCTGATACCACTGTTGGGGATCCGGATCCGCCCCCCGGCGAGGCAGCGGAAGAACAGAAAATAAACGGCCGGGAGACGATCAATACAATGCATAAACAATACAATATCGTCATACAAGAGTCTATAAACCCACATGCCACAAGTTGGCTAGTTGGGCATCTACTCTAACACAAAATATCATAGATCAAAGTCAGCTCTTAGAATAGTTCAGATCTCGCATACAGCTTTCAGCTCTCAGTTTTCGCAGTTTTCAGATTAGAGCTTCATATTGTCAAGTCATCTACAAACTACGGTCCAAATCTTATCAGAAGACTCCAAAAGACAACTTGGACAAACATTTATGAGGATCAAAACCAGGTATAGCATAATGTACAGAGAGACTTTTGAGACAGTCGAAGGTTTCCCTTTTTGGTTAAAAAGAAACTGGGTTCTGCAGAAAAATTCAATCCTTGGAAGAGGAATCTATTAAAGCATTTATTGAGGCGTACCTTCATCCTGGAAGAAAGATGATTGTGTCTAATGGATCAATTAATGACCGTTGGGGAATAAAGGTATATATAGAAGACAAACTGCTGCGTAAAGGAGTTACGAAGTTACATATTTTACCAATGTTTTACGATTGTTACCTAGTGAAAAAATTTACGAAGCAGCTTACATCAAGTGAGACACACTGCTTGTTATTATCAACTTGATGTGTCATGTTTTCAGTTGTAAAACGCTATACTGCTATTCTTTCATTGTATATCAAAAATAGAGTGTGTAAGAGCTTGCCAAGCTTAGGAATCTCGGAGCATTTATCGTTTACACTTTACAGATGGTGAGTCTGTAACAATGTTAGTGATTGACAGGAGTTCACTCAGTTGGCTGGAGTGATTGGGTTGTTACAGACGTTGTAATAATCAAAGTCTTGTAATGGAATCCTTCCTATACAAGGAAGAAGGGGAGACGTAGGAGTTTCCTCTCCGAACTTCCAAAAACAAATTCTTGAGCCTTATATTTTACTGCATTAAGTTTATTATCCGTTCACTTTTGAATCGAGCTACTTCTGTACAAATATTTTTGTTACACGAGACAACAGATTGCAATGAGATTCTCTGAGCTGGTAACTCGGCTCTGAGTTAAGCCGAAAGCTTGTAAAAGCTTTTGTAAAAGATTTTTCGTAAAATCGAGAGGAGTTCATTCACACCCCCTGAACTCCTAAGCTCATATTCTAATTCTTGTTTATCCCAACATTCTCATATAATTTGTTCCTGAAGACCCATTTTGTACCTATCACGATCTGATTTGTAGATCTAGAAACTAAATGTCATACTCTGTTTTGTTCAAACAGATTAAGTTCTTCCTGCATAGCATCTATCCAGCTTGGGATTGCTAAGATATCTTCTACTTTCTTATGTTCTATATGCGAAATGAATGCAGAGTTAAAATACTAGTCAATCATCTGGCCTCACGTTCTAAGCGGTGCAAAAGGGCTACCGATGACCAGCTCGGGTGGATGATTCTTATTCCACCGGAAACTAGGTCCAAGGGGATCTGAAATGTGGATTGGTTTCCTCTGGTTCACCAGGTAGGTTTTTCCTTTCTTGTTCCTCCCCTAAGCTGAATATTGGATCATCTGTAGTTGGAACAACTTGGACTTGCTTTGTTGGATCAACTTGAATGTCTCCAGCTGCATTAGCTTGGACACCATCTGATGCATCAGCTTGAGCATCTTCTCCTGATCTTCTAACATGTATCTCTTCATCACTCGATCCAATTAGATTAGTATATTCTAATCGGTTGTTAATATCATTTATATATACAATAGAGTAAGAAAAAAAATTTGACTCATCAATTTAACATGAATAGACTCCTCTAATGACAGCGTTCTATTGTTAAAAACACGGCAATCTTTGCTGACAACTGAGTATCCTATGAAAATTTCAATGTCTGATCGTGTATCAAATGTTGATCAATGAAATTTTCCATTGTTATGAATGTACTACAACCAAAAACTTTAAAGTATGCAATGTTGGTTGTTTTCCATTCCATATCTCATATGTTGTTTTCCCGATGTTCTTGTTAATCATTGATCTGTTCAACTTTTGAGAAATTTCTGAATCAACAAGAATTGAGTTGCAGTATCTTTTAAAGTACGATTCCGACGCACAACTAATCCATCATGCAGGTGAACTGGCTACAGACAACTCATGCTTGATTCTGTTCGATTCAAGATTGGAGGATAATTTTTGATATAAAAATTCAGTACCTCGATCACTCCTAATCTAATTATGGAACAATATTTCTCATTTTGAAGTTGTTTTAAAACGCTTATCAGCTGGTCGACGATCTGATCTTTGGATCTTAAAAATCTTGCCCAGGTAAATCTAGAGTAATCATCGATTATAACTAGAGTGTACTTCGTTCCCCCTAAGCTCATTATTGGTATATGATCAAAAAGGTTCATGTGCAACAATTCTAAGCTTAGAGAAGAGGAATTACAACCCTTATTTTAAATTCAGACCTGACTTGATTTCCGATCTGACATGCAGAACAAAGCTTGTCTTTTTTAAAATAAATTTTAGGCAAACTAATGACAAAATTATGCTTACTCAGACTGGCTATGGTTTTAAAATTTGTATGATTCATGTATTTATGCCATAAACATGCTTTGGAAGAGTCGTAAATTAAACATGTAGATTCAGTTACCAACTGATCTAACCAGTTCACTTTATACGTGTTGTCCGATATGTGTGCAGTAAGAACAGTCAAACCAGCAGGATTCTGAACTGTGCATGTGTGTTTGTGCAAATTAACCACATAATCATTATCACATAATTGACTAATGCTGAGCAAGTTAAAACAGAGATTATCAACTAAGTGCACATCGTTAATGATGTTGTTATCACAGTTTCACCTGTTGAGTTATCAACGAAAGTGATTGTTGGTGCTTTGGTTTGTTTGATTTTGGAAATCAGATTTGGATATCCTGTCATGTGCGGGAACATTCACAGCATACCAGATGGATTTGTTCAATAAGTTTTCTATTGTCCTGCAATAACAAAAAATTTTTGGTAACCTATTTACTTGGGTCCAGATTGGATCAACCCTTTTGGGACCCATACTTGAATTACATTAAATTTTTTCCAGTATACATGGCCAGCAGGGTACGTGCAAAAGCAATGTGTGATCTGTTAAGTTGGTTTTATCTTCTCAACATTTAGATTGATTCTCTGCTGAACCTTTCCAAATTTAAGTTGTTTTACCTTCTTCGAACTAAGTCTTTGCTGGTTCAGTTCTTAAGCTAGCTTGAGTTCTCAGGTTCAACATAGCTGATGCCCATATTTCCCTTCTGGTTCAGTTGAGTCGGTTTCTGGTCATCATATTTAACTGACTCAAGAGTGTCATGTATCACACTGGCTTTGACAAAACTCATTATCTTGAATTTGTCATTAGTCAATTCTGATTGAGCATATGTCTCACCCGAGCTGCTTTCTACCGAGCTTAAGCCTAGACCAGTTTTATAATTCAATGGTTTTTGGACTTCCTGCAGCTTACACAGTGAAACAGAATATTATGTCCAAGAGTTCACTAAATGATTTAATATCATGTTCTCATATGTGACCTCATCAGACTTGGTTCTCAGAATTCATTCGTTGTCGTTAGCTTACTTATCTGGGTCTTAAAATTGTCTAAGTAATCAAGCTGAGGACAGCTCGAATCATCAGCCTTGTTTCTTAAACATTTATTTTTGTCTTTGACATCCTGAACAGTCTGTGGTAGCTTCTTATACTCATGAAAAATGTTAATTTAGTGCTGAAACAAGGTCTTACCGTGTATATTCAATATTGGAAAAGTCAAATACCTCATATTTGTCATCTGGCATGTGGCATTGCACTCCTTCTTTTTCACTTTCACCAGAAGAGCTTCTTGAGATACTTTCTTCCGAGTCTGAGTCAGCCCATGTTGTTGCTTTGCTCAGCAACCAGAACTCTTTGATCTCTTTTTCTTCTTATAGATCTTCTTGTCTAGTCTATTTAACCTCCACTCTGATGACTTCTTGTCATTTTATTTGGATTTGTGCGATCTACTGAAAATGTCCAGATCTGACACAATTAAAACATTTTAAATCATTAGCATTCTTTCTTATTTATGAATTTATTTTAAAAATATGGAGTTTGAGTTATTCTCATGAATTTCCAAAATCCTTGGCAAAGTGGACATTGTATCATTGCTCAGATATTCTTTCGTTTTTTGAGGCTTGTCCTCAATAGCAGCTAAGGCTTTTGTTGGCTGAGAAGTAGATGGTTCACCCTTCGATATGTTTTCCAGTTCAAACAAATAAGCTTTTAGATTTGCAAACAGTTCGTGTAACTCCATCTTGTTTAGATTCGTGCACAACCATAGTCTTGACGTCCCACTCTCTAGGAAGAGCGCTCGTCACTTTCAGGGCCACCTCCCTGTGTGTGTACTCTTTCCCAAGATCTGCAAGTTCTATGATAATGTTGCTGAATCTTTCATCGACTTCAACCATGGTTTATCCTTTCTTCATCTTGATGGAGTCATATTTATGTATTTCCAGAGCAAGCTTTTTGTCTTTCGTCTGCTCATTTCCTTCACAAAGTTGAATGAGCTTCTCCCATATATCTTTGGGTGTGGTGCACATCTTTATTTTGATGAACATGTTTTTATGCAGATAGGATATCTTTCCCCACATTGTCCAGATTAGCTTTATGCTTGTCCTCAGCAGTCCACTTAATTCTAGACTTCTCAACCATGCTTGGAGCTCCATCATATATTGCAATGGCAATGTTGGATATCTTCATTGGCCCATTAGTGAGAATAAACCACATGGCATGTCTTGTGCAGCTAATTGTGCCTGCATACGAATTTTCAATCATCATAATTTTCTTTTGAGAACATAGATATAAGGAACAAAACAGAGATTAAACACGCAATTAACCTCAAATAGCAGAAGCTTAAAAAGATGGATAAAATTTTTCCTTTTCGGCCTGAATGAAATATATAATTAAAAATACTTGTATAATCAAAATACAGGTTTCATTCAAACCGCAGTATCAAATTCAAAATTCAGGAAATAGTCAACAACAACAAGTATCCCAAAACAACACAATTCATGAATTCTGAAATACAATAACAGCTCAGGGCATTCCCCGACCACAGACTCCATGACACTATATATATATATAGCTGGGACACTCATCAGCCTTACGAGGCACCGCCAGCTGAACCTGGGAAACCTGAATGGCACACAAACAACAAAATAGCCCCGGAGGGACAGGGGTCAAACCCCAGTACGGAGAGCAACATAAACAGCAAGTAGACAACAAGACATAATAATATGCATGACAACATGAGGAACAAAGGAATTTGAAGGAACAACTCAGTAGCTGGTGATCAAACAGTGCTCAACAAAACAGCAAACCAGCTGGGATCAACAATGCGGTAGCCACGGGACATGTGAGAGCGTGGTATGTTGGATCCGTAGAACAGATCTAATCTGGATTTTGAGGAACATAAAACATGTTCACATGTTTCTAACATTTTAATTAAGTTAACGGGTCATTTACCCGAGCATCTCAGTCGCGAGCTGGTTCTCGCAAGCTAGTTCACATACGCGTGCTGGATCAGATCAGCAGGAAACACTGTAGCAGATCAGCTGTGCGAAAAAGATTAGAACAGAGATGATAGAGTAGAATATAGTGCAGATGGAGGGGTTGTCCAAGCTGGAACAGTAAGGGGACGCCTGAGCTGGTTCAGCAGAGGACATCCAAGCTGGTACAGTGAGGGGACGCCCAAGATCGACCAGCAGAGGAAGATCAGCACAGGATATCCAAATCTGAAACAGTGAGGGGACTCCCAAGCTGGTTCAGCAGAGGACATCCAAGTTGGTTCAGTAGAGGACATCCAAGCTGATTAAGTAGTTTTGTGAAGAACAAAATCTGAGTTACGAAGTGCAGAACAGTATATGGAAGCGCAGTTCTGTGAAGAAGAAGATGAACAGTAATAAGTATAGATCATATCAGGCAGAACAATGTTCAGTTTAAAGGATGAAGTGCAGTGCAGATTTCAGCTGACAATATTAGAGCAGAGGATGTCCAGTAGACCGCCAAGCTAGTCAGCAGAAGACCAGCAGACATCCAAGCTGACCAACTCGAAGCAAGAGCAGCTTAGAAACCAGCTCAGGAGTATAGCGGTTAAGTTCAGGGATCAAGCGCATATCAGAGTTTAGCTTACAGTTCGGATTAGAGCATATGAACGTCAGAACAGAACAGAACCATCTCAAGCAGTTTACAGAATAGAACAAAAGCAGCTCAAACAGTATCAGTGTGCTTTATATATCAGATCTATGAGAACATCTCAGAGCATAAACCGTTCAGATATGTTGAGAACGTCTAAGCTATTACATCACAGAACAGAGATAAACGAACAGACCAGCTTAGACGATAACAGAACAGATCAGCTCAGGACCTAACAGAACAGAACAACAGAAAATATAATCAGCAGTGATTCAAACATATTAGAGCTGAAAGAGGAAGAAACAGAACAGAACAGACCAGCTGGGAGAACAAATCAGCAGTGAGCAAATCAGCTTAGAGTATTCAAGAGCAGCTCAGAACGAAGAGCAGATCAGTTTACAGTAGATGTGAACAAGAACAGTTTAGATGAGAAGAAACCAGCTGAGAGACCAGCTCGGGGACAAACCAGCTCAGACGAGCAAAGCAGTTTGATCACAAGTATATGTGGAGATTGTATTGTATTAGTTCAAACTGTTTGCTGCGTCCTGTCTATATCAGGTATGATGTTCACGTGCTCAAGGGTCAGCGATGGCTGCAACACAATTAATGATAGAGCGTTGAACAAAACAATATATCAGAATGGACATATGAGCAAAACAGAACACAAGTGCAGAGAGGCACAAACCAGAAAACAGAAATTGGTGCATAGTCGAGAGTTTGCACACTCAGGTGGCAGCTAGTGTGCAAGCTGGTCTCATCTCCAGGTCTGAGCTGGTGCACAGGCCGTGAGCTTCAATGAGTGATCATATTCGACGCACAAGCCAGGGAAGACAATGATTTATCATCTTTGAAGAAGCAATTCCCAGTGTTTGAGAAAACAAAAGAGAGAGTGAGCTTACACTCTAACTTCTCACACTCAGATTCACTCACTTATATACTAGAGATGTGTGAAACAAAATAGATGAGTGAATCACAATCACAAAATCATTGTAGTCTTTCTCACTTAGACGTAAAAGAATTTTTTATTTAGTTAGTCACACAGCCTGCGAGCTGGTGTGCATTTGGGCAAGGAGTTCTCGCAGCTTGAGGGCTATTGGATCGGGTCTGTACAGATCAAATCTTCTAGTGGATTCTTCCTGTATGGAAGAATGGGAGATGTAGGAGATTGAGCTCAGAACTTTCATAAAAAAATCGCAGTGTATTTTCTTTACAGTTTTTATTTACAGCTTATATTCTGCATCTGCATACATTGTTTAAAACTGTCCTTTAAGCTTTCGAATTTCAGAGAGTAGTTCAGGTTGTTTCCGCATTATTTTTTATCTTACCTGATCTACTTCTCGGTGCTCAAACCTTTCAAGAACACTGTGCTATTACAGAAGATTTTTAACAGAACAGATCGCATGCGATATGGACCAGCTCGTAGGGTTGGTGTGTGATGGACGATCTTAGGTGTGATCTGCCCTTTGGCTTTACGTGCTGGTTTTGAAGATGTTTTTAATAGCACGTAATCTGTTGTTGTGTGCGTTTTTTGATCCACAAAACTGGTGGTCACCAGTTTTCGTTTCCATCAATTGGTATCAGAGTAGGTTGTTCTTGAAAGTGAAA
This sequence comes from Dorcoceras hygrometricum, assembly GCA_001598015.1. Lineage (NCBI taxonomy): Eukaryota > Viridiplantae > Streptophyta > Magnoliopsida > Lamiales > Gesneriaceae > Dorcoceras > Dorcoceras hygrometricum. Next base: position 204,978 of record KQ992342.1, read on the forward strand.
TTTAAATTGAAATTTTAAATGTTTTCAGCTCTGAAAGTCTTTTTCTGTAGAAATTCTCTATGCTAAAAAATCGTTTTAAAGTATTTAAAACTCAATTTATAAAGAAATCAGAGTAATGCTTTTCGAATAGCAGAGCACCAGACCAAGAGTGAAAAGTGCAGCAATATCTCTTCTGTCGAGCTGACACAGATTGCACGAGATCTGTGTGGACGTCAAGACCTCCTATGATGGATTTGCTGAAATAATAGCACATATGACGGAGTTCGAGAGAAGCAGAAGAGATTCTGTGAATTCTATTATCATTTATCTTCCAATCTGAATAGATGAGATTTTTTAGTAGCACAGAATCTGTTTTAAAACTCATATCATGTTTACTGCTTTCTCTCTTTCTGCAAAATGTCGTCAAAATTATTTTCTTTTCGAAAAAAAAAACCCTTGTGTTTTTTTTAGGGGGAGTTTTGTTTTAAATATTATTGGGAGGCAAGATTTCGAAACCATTTTTGATTCCCACAAAAAGGGGGAGAAATATTTGTAAACTGTTTTTCGTGCTTATTGCATTCCAGGTTTTGTGTTAATCAAAAAGAGGGATATTGTTGGATCTGTAGAACCGATCTGATCTGGATTTTGATGAACACAAAACCTGTTCATATATTTATAACATTTTAGTTAAGTGCGCAGGTCATTTACCCGACCAGCTCAGTCGCGAGCTGGTTCTCGTAAGCTGGTTCACAGACGCGTGCTGGATCAGATCAGGAGGAAAGAATTGTAGAAGATTAGTTGTGCGAAGAAGATTAAAACAAATGAGAGCTGAAAGAGCAGAACTTAGTGCAGATTGAGGGATTTTCCAAGCTGGAACAGTAAGGGGACGCTCGAGCTGGTTCAGAAGAGGACATCCAAGCTGGTACAGTGAGGGGACGCCCAATCTGGACCAGCAGAGGAATATCAGCACAGGATATCCAAAGCTGGAACAGTGAGGGGACGCCCAAACTGGTTCACCAGATGACATCCAAGCTGATCATGTAGTTCTGTGAAGAAGAATATCGGAGTTACGAAGTGCAGAACAGTATATGGCATAGAACTTATTGAAGAAGAAGATGAACAGTAATCAGTACAGATCAGATCAAGCATAATGGCGTTCAGTTCATAGATGAAGTGCAACATAGATTTCAGCTGAAAGTATGTAGGGCAGAGGATGTCCAGCAGACCGCCAAGCTGGACAGCAGAAGACCAGCAGACATCCAAGCTGACCAGCTCGGAGCAAGAGCAGCTTAGAAACCAGCTCATGAGTATAGCGGTTAAGTTCCACGATCAAGCGCAAATCAGAGTTCAGCTTACAATTCAGATTAGAGCAAATGAACTGCAGAACAGATCAGAACCAGCTCAGAGCAGTTTAAAACAGAATAGAACAAAATCAGCTCATACAGTATTAGTGTGTTTTATATATCAATTCTATGAGAATAGCTCAGAGCAGAAACCATTCAGATATGCTGAGAAAGTCTAAGCTGGTACAGTACAGAACAGAGAGAAACGAATAGACTAGCTCAGGACCTAACAGAACAAAACAGCAGAATATAGAATCAGCATGGAGTCTAACATATTAGAGCTGAAAGAGGAAGAAAAATAATAGAACAGACCAGTTGGGAGAGACCAACTGACCAGCTCAGAGACCAGCTAACCAGCTGGGAGAAACCAGCTCAGAGACAAGCTGGGAGAACAAAGCAGCAGTGAGCAAATCAGCTTAGAGTATTCAAGAGCAGATCAGAACAAAGAGAAGATCAGTTAATAGCAGATGTGAACAAGATCAGTTTAGATGATAAGCCACCATCTGAATGACCAGCTCGGGGACAAACCAGATCAGACGAGCAAAGTAGTTATCACAAGTATATGTGGAGATTGTATTGTATTAGTTCAAACTGATTTGTTGCGTCCTGTCTATATCAGGTATGATGTTCACTTGCTCAATAGTCAGCATGGCTACAGCGCAATTAATGATAGAGCATTGAACAAAAACAATGTATCAGAATGGACATATGAGCAAAACAGAACACATGTGCAGAGAGGCACAAACCAGAAAACAGAAAGCTGTGCATAGTCGAGTGTTTGCACACTCAGGTGGCAGCTAGTGTGCAAGATTGTCTCGTCTCCAGGTCTGAGATGGTGCATAGGCTGTGAGCTTCAATGAGTGATTATATTCGACTGCACAAGACAGGGAAGACAATGAGTTATCATCTTTGAAGAAGCACTTCCCAGTGTGTGAGAAAACAAAAGAGATAGTGAGATTACACTGTAACTTCTCACGCACAGATTCACTCACTTATATACTAGATATGTGTGAAACAAAGTAGATGAGTGAATCACAATCACAAAATAATTGTAGTCTTTCTCACTGAGGCGTAAAGGAAATGTTTGTTTATTTAGTCTCACAGCCTACAAGCTGGTCAAGATCGCATGCGATCTATTCTGTTAAAATGAGCTGCAATAGCTCAGTGTTCTTGAAAGGTTTGAGCTCCGAGAATTAGATCAGGTAAGATATAAAATCATGCAGAAACAACCTGAACTACTCTCTGAAAATCGAAATCTTAAAGGACAGTTTTAAACAATGTATGCGGATGCAGAATATAAGCTGTAAATAAAAACTGTAAAGAAAATACGCTGTGATTTGTTTATGGAAGTTCGAAGCTCAATCTACTACATATCCACTTGTTCCACACAGGAAGGATCCACAAGAAGATTTGATCTGTACAGACCCGATCCAGCAGCTCTCAAGCTGTAAGTATTTGTAAACTGTTTTTCATTCTTATTGCTTTCCAGGTTTTGTGTTAATCAAAAAAGGGATAATGCTGGATCTGTAGAACAGATCTATCTTTTTTTTTATGAACACAAAACCTGTCCATATGTTTCTAACATTTTAATTAAGTGCACAGGTCATTTACCATACTAGCTCAGTCGTAAGATGGTTCTCTCAAGCTGGTTCACAGACGCGTGCTGGATCAGATCAGCAGGAAAGAACTGTAGCAGATTAACTGTGCGAAGAAGATTAAAACAGATGAGAGCTGATAGAGTAGAACTTAGTGCAGATTGAGGGAGTCCAAGCTAGAACAGTAAGGGGACGCCCGAGATGGTTCAGTGGAGGACATCCAAGCTGGTACAGTGAGGGGACGCCCAAGCTGCACCAGCATAGGAAGTTAGCACAGGATATCCAAAGCCGAAAAGTGAGGGGAGGCCCAAGCTGGTTCACCAGAGGACATCCAAGCTGATCAAGTAGTTCTGTGAAGAAGAAGAGCTGAGTTACGAAGTGCAGAATAGTATATGACAGAGAAGTTATGTGAAGAAGAAGACGAACATTAATCAGTACAGATCAGATCAGGCAGAACAACTTTCAGTTCAGAGATGAATTGCAGCACAGATTTCAGCTAACAGTATGTAGAGCAGAGGATGTCTATCAGACCGCCAAGATGATCAGCAGAAGACCAACAGACATCCAAGCTGACCAGGTCGAAGCAAGAGCAGATTAGAAACCAGCTCAGTAGTATAGTGGTTAAGTTCAGCAATCAAGCGCAAATCAGAGTTCATCTTAAAGTTCAGATTAGAGCAGATGAATGGCAGAACAGAACAGAACCAGCTCAAAGGATTTTAAAGAATAATAGAACAAAAGCAGCTCAGATAGCATCAGTGTGCTTTATATATCAGTTCTATAAGAACAGCTCAGAGCAGAAACCATTCAGATATGCTGAGAACGTCTAAGCTAGTATAACATATAATAGAGAGAAACGAACAGACAACCTTAGATGATAACAGAACAGACCAGCTCAAGACCTAACAGAACAGAACAATAGAATATAGACTTAGCAATGAGTCGAACATATTAGAGCTGAAAGAGGAAGAAAAGGAACAGAACAAACCAGTTCGGAGAGACCAGCTGACCAGCTCAGAGACCAACTAACCAGCTGGGAGAAACCAGCTCAGAGACCAGCTGGGAGAACAAAGCAGCAGTGAGCAAATCAGCTTAGAGTATTCAAGAGCAGATCAGAACAAAGAGCAGATCAGTTTACAGCAGATGTGAACAAGATCAGTTTAGATGAGAAGCCACCAGCTGAAAGACCAGCTCGGGGACAAACCAGCTCAGACGAGCAAAGCAGTTGTATCACAAGTATATGTGGAGACTGTATTGTATTAGTTCAAACTGATTTGCTGCGTCCTGTCTATATCAGGTACGATGTTCACATGCTCAATAGTCAATAATGGCTGCAGCGCAATTAATGATAGAGCGTTGAACAAAAAAAATATAGCAGAATGGACATATGAACAAAACAGAACACAAGGGCATAGAGGCACAAACCAGAAAACAGAAAGCTGTGCATAGTCGAGAGTTTGAACACTCAGGTGGTAGTTAGTGTGCAAGCTGGTCTCGTCTCCAGGTCTGAGCTGGTGCACAGGCCGTTAGCTTCAATGGGTGATTATATTTGACTGCACATGCCAGGGAAGATAATGAGTTATCAGCATTGAAGAAGCACTTCCCATTGTGTGAGAAAACAAAAGAGAAAGTGAGCTTACACTGTAACTTCTCACACACAGATTCACTCACTTATATACGAGAGACGTGCGAAACAAAGTAGATGAGTGAATCACAATACAAAATCATTGTAGTCTTTCTCACTTAGACGTAAAAGAAGTGTTTGTTTATTTAGTCTCACAGCCTGCAAGCTGGTCCAAATCGCATGCGATCTGTTCTGTTAAACGAGCTGCAATAGCTCAGTGTTCTTGAAAGGTTTGAGCACCGAGAATTAGATCAGGTAAGATATGAAATCATGCAGAAACAACCTGAACTATTCTCTGAAAATAGAAAGCTTAAAGGACAGTTTTAAACAATGTATGCAGATGCATAATATAAGCTGTAAATAAAAACTGTAAAGAAAATACGCTGTGATTTGTTTATGGAATTTCGGAGCTCAATCTACTACATCTCCCCTTGTTCCACATAGGAAGGATCCACTAGAAGATTTGATATGTACAGACCCGATCCAACAGCTCTCAAGCTGTAAGTATTTGTAAACAATTTTTCGTTCTTATTGCTTTCCAGGTTTGTGTTAATTAAAAAGAAGGAGATTGTTGCATCTGTAGAACAGATCTAATCTGGGTTTTGATGAACACAAAACTTGTTCATATGTTTCTAACATTTTAATTAAGTGCGCAGGTCATTTACCATACTAGCTCAGTCGTGAGCTGGTTCACAGACGCGTGCTGGATTAGATCAGCAGGAAAGCACTGTAGCAGATCAGCTGTGCGAAGAAGATTAGAACAGAGATGATAGAGTAGAAATTAGTGCAGATGGATGGGTTATCCAAGCTGGAACAGTAAGGGGACGCCTGAGCTGGTTCAGCAGAGGACATCCAAGCTGGTACAGTGAGGGGACGCCCAAGATGGACCAGCAGAGGAAGTCAGCACAGGATATCCAAAGCCGAAAAGTGAGGGGAGGCCCAAGCTGGTTCACCAGAGGACATCGAAGCTGGTCAAATAGTTCTGTGAAGAAGAAGAGCTGAGTTACGAAGTGCAGAACAGTATATGGCAGAGAAGTTCTGTGAAGAAGAAGATGAACATTAAACAGTACAGATCAGATCAGGCAGAACAACTTTCAGTTCAAAGATGAATTGCAGCATAGATTTCAGCTAACAGTATGTAGAGCAGAGGATGTCCAGCAGACGGCCAAGATGGTCAGCAGAAGACCAACAGACATCCAAGCTGACCAGCTCGAAGCAAGAGCAGATTAGAAACCAGCTCAGTAGTATAGTGGTTAAGTTCAGCGATCAAGCTCAAATCAGAGTTCAGCTTAAAGTTCAGATTAGAGCAGATGAACGGCAGAACAGAACCAGCTCAAAGCAGTTTAAAGAAGAATAGAACAAAAACAGCTCAGACTGTCAGGCCTCGTGCTCATATCAGAGTAAAAACACACAAACACATGCGGAAGCTATTAAAAAGTGGGTAAAATTTTCGCTTTTGGCCTGACGGTTTAAAACAATATACTTTAAAATAGTACGATACTCAAAATAGATATCCCAGTTTAAGAAATCAACCACACGCGGGCTACCAGCCAACAACGAACAATATAGCATAACATCAACAAGTATCAGACTCCAACAACGAAAAACAACAACAAGCACAGGGCATCCCCTGGCTAAGAATACTGATACATATAAATATGCTATACGCCACTGGGATACTCTAACCACCTCCTGGGGCACCACCAGCTGGGTTAAAACCTAGACCAGCTGTAAAACCTGGGTTCCCTGAAAACAACACAACAAGGAAAACAACCAAGTCCCAGAGGGACATGGGGTCAAACCCCAGTACGGAGAGCAACTATAAAATAGCAGTAAACAGCAAGAATAAAATGCAGATGCTATGCATGAGGAAGGAGACAACAGCTCAACGGAATCTGCAACAGAATATGTGGCCACAGTGAGTGTAGGACATGTGGGTGCTACCCACTCACCCCTACTCGCCCACCCTTACCAGATGCATCAACAACCCACCTATGAACCCAATCGGCGCATAGGGGAATTGAGAGTGCGGAATCACCGCTCTCTCTCGCATCCTGGTAAGTAAACAGAACAATAAAAATGAAGCAATGGCTGCAAAAGCTGAACGGAGATGCAAATGCGTGTATGCAACATGCTGGAATAACAAGCATATAAACATATGCGAAACAATAATATCATCAGCAAGTATACACCACATATCCAACAGTCATCTCACAAAACAACAGCCAGCAATAGCCATCTCACAAATTATCCGAGCCATAACATCGCTGTATTACAAGCTCCAATCCGTACATAAATTCTGCTCAACAATTACCACAAAGGGATCCCGAGAAATATGGTTAAAACCTGCTAAACAACGAAGCATAATTCTCAGGGATGGTATCAGAAGCTCACAACTGGGAGCCACGCTCAACCAGCAACAATTCAACCCATACAACTAAACAGGAAGCTTAAACAAAGGCTAATACTAAGATCTCATCAACAATTCGAAGTTCTACCTCGACGACGTAACGCACGGCCGAAGACAGCAACTTCGCGATCTCGCTCTAGCCAACCACAGCCTCCAAGAATGGTATCAATCGAAAGAGCTCTTCGAGAGGAGTCCAACGCTACCTCGAACGTCCAAAACAACGGTCGGAAACAACGGGAATCACCGGATAAAATCAACGGTGAACAGTACTAGGGTTCGAGAAACAGAGGTCGACAATTTGGAGAATTTTACTAAGTATGGGATCTGATATCTCAAATCGAAGACCAAGTCTTCCTTAAATAAATCTCGCGACTGCTGAAATCTGCTTAAAAATGTCCACCGACAAAACCAGCAGTTGCTCTTCAAAATCCTCAAAGCTTGACAACCCAACGACTGGTTCTCAATCTAAAAGCTTGATGATATAACACTCAAAAGCTGAAACCAGACGTTGCATCAAAACGCTGCGTTCCAACTTAATAAAACGGCGTCGCATAGCTTACGTCATTAAATCCGGTCGATAACCCTCGCGCAATACCAGCCGCAAGCTACAGGAAACCAGACGCAAGCTACAGTAGAGTTGACCATAGTTGACATCTTCTCTCAGCTGGACAACCAGTCGACACACACGCGAACAAATCCTCGCAGCTGGTACCAGTCGCAACATCCAAACGACGTCGCGCGAACTTATAGAAACGCTGCCGTTTTTCCCTCAATACACGAAATAAAGCAGCAGCTGGATACAAACATGCTACCAGCTTTTACTTAACACAACGCATCCAGATTTCACTAAACCGACGGCGTTTAGGAATCTCGCGCTACTAAAACACGCCACGACTGGATTTCACCAAGTCGACCAGCTTTCACCACGAAACCAACTTTCACCCAAAAATCTCAAAAATACGAAAACTTCCAGAAATGCTCTAAATG
>KQ992342.1:213321-246005 GCA_001598015.1 Dorcoceras hygrometricum
AAAGGAGTCTTCGAATAGACTAAGATGTCGTCGATGAACACGATCACGAACTGATCGATAAACTCGTGGAAAACTCGATTCATCAAATCCATAAAGACTGCAGGGGCATTAGTCAATCCAAACGGCATCACCAGAAACTCGAAATGCCCGTACCTCGTACGAAAAGCAGTCTTCACGACATCTTGTTCTCTCACTCTCAGCTGATGATACCCTGAACGAAGATCAATCTTTGAATACACCGCAGAACCTTGCAACTGATCAAACAGATCATCGATTCTCGATAAAGGGTACTTGTTCTTCACAGTCTCTTTGTTCAATTGGCGAAAATAAATGCACATCCGCATTGAGCCATCCTTCTTCTTCACAAATAAAATGGGCGCTCCCCACGATGACATACTAGGTCGGATAAAACCTTTCTCCAGCAAATCATCTAACTGCACCTTGAGTTGTCTCAACCCCGCAGGCACCAGACGATAAGGAGCACGCGAAATCGGAGCTGTGCCAGGCACCAGCTCTATGCTGAAGTCAATCTCCCGCCTCGGAGGGAAACCAGGAATCTTCTCCGGAAACACATCCGGGAAATGTCGCACCACAGGAACGTCACTAAGCTGAACGAGGGAAGAAGAAGACGCATCCAAACCGTTTATCATAAAGCCAGCATTCCCCAAAGACAACAAGTTAAACATCTCCATCGCTGAGACCAACGGGATCTTCGATCTAGAATCATGGCCGTAGAAATCCCACTTCTCGCCAGACAAAGGCCTAAAGCTCACAATCCCATGGAAGCAGTCCACGGAGGCCCTATAGTTGGACAGCACATCCGTCCCAACTATGCAATCGAAATCCCAAAGCATCAAATGGATCAAGTTCGCTAACAGGACATGCTCATCAAACCGCAACACGCCATCCAACAAAACCTCCTGGGAGAACAGGCTCACACCACCAGGGGTAGAAACAGAAACGGCATCGTGCAAAGAAATGGTACACAGACCATGCTCAACAAACGAATCAGAAATAAACGAATGCGATGCACCAGTGTCAAACAACACACGCACAGGAAAATCAAAAACAAGGCAAGTACCTGTGATCACCCGACTCGGTGTTTCCTCAGCCTGCTCCCTAGTGATGGCGTTAACCTGAGCATGCTGGGGTCCTGAGAAGAAAGGCTGAGACGACTGTTCGAACCGCGACGGACCAGGCTGCTGAAACGGCCTAAACTGAGTCTCACCCAATCGGGGCTGCGAAAACTGAGGGGAACGACCCCTAGACTGACCTCCACGACCCTGAGGCTGGGCCGCGGTCTGTTGTGATCCAGCTGACAGACGCACTCTAGCAAAATGCCCGTACTGACCACAAAGGTTGCAGGAGCCCTGCACACCAACACACTGCGTGGATGGATGCTTTCCACCGCAAAAACCACAAAACTAAGCCCGAGAACCACTGCTACTCGAGCTGCCCGAACTAAAAGAGCCAGAACCCGACTTCTTCTTGAACTGCTGAACGCGGGGTCGAAACGTCTGACGGCCAGACTGCTGAGCCACCTGCTGCTGATGCTGCTGCTGCTGGGGATGATGGGATGACTGGGAGGACTGTGAAGACTGCGCTCCCTGAATAGCAGCATGACTAACCTGCACCGCCTGCTGCCTACGAGCACGACGACTCTGCAAACCCTCCTCGATATCAATAGCAGTGTCAACTGCTTCAACATAGCTCTTGGGTTTGCTGGTCAACACCATCTGATACAACTCTTCGTTCAAGCCCTCAAGAAATCTAGTCCGCTTGGCCCTCTCCCTGCCAGAAACATGGGGAACGTACGCTAACAGAGAAGAAAACTTCCTAGCATACTCCCGAACAGTCATGGAATCCTGCTCCAGATGGTCGAACTCCTGCTCCCGGGCGTTCACATAAGACTCGGGTACATACTCCTGTCGGAAGGTCTCGCAGAAACTGTCCCAAGAGATCCCAACACCGGTCTCTAACAAGGTACTCGAAGCGCCTCACCACCAGCGCTCTGCAGCCTTCCTAAGCAAGAGGGTCGCTAAACTCAGCCGAAGATCACCATCATACTGCACCCGATCGAAAAGACCAAAAATGTTACGGAGCCACGAGTCTGCATCCTCACTGGACTCGTCACCATTAAAGACTGGAGGGTTCATCCTATGAAAACGTGCTATCACCACGTCCATCCGCTCCACCGGAGGTGCCGCAATCTCATCTTCCTCCTCGTTGCTAACACGAGTATGACTACGGGCACTACGCCTATCCTCATTCTGTCCTGCTGATTCCTCAAACTGCCCCCTACCTCTACCACGACGTCTAGGCGGCATCTACGAAAACACTCAACAGGATCAAGAAAAACAGAACAGATACAGCATAAAACACAGAAATATTCAGCACGTAATCACATAGCCAAGCACATGCAACACACAACACTGTGTCTAGACTCAAGTGTGATCAAAGAAATTGAGCTTATCCCAGCTTAAGCTCTGATACCAAAAATGTCAGGCCTCGTGCTCATATCAGAGTAAAAACACACAAACACATGCGGAAGCTATTAAAAAGCGGGTAAAATTTTCGCTTTTGGCCTGACAGTTTAAAACAATATACTTTAAAATAGTACGATACTCAAAATAGATATCCCAGTTTAAGAAATCAACCACACGCGGGCTACCAGCCAACAACGAACAATATAGCATAACATCAACAAGTATCAGACTCCAACAAAGAAAAACAACAACAAGCACAGGGCATCCCCTGGCTAAGAATACTGATACATATAAATATGCTATACGCCACTGGGATACTCTAACCACCTCCTGGGGCACCACCAGCTGGGTTAAAACCACGACCAGCTGGGTTAAAACCACGACCAGCTGTAAAACCTGGGTTCCTTGAAAACAACACAACAAGGAAAACAACCAAGCCCCAGAGGACATGGGGTCAAACCCCAGTACGGAGAGCAACTATAAAACAGCAGTAAACAGCAAGAATAAAATGAAGATGCTATGCATGAGGAAGGAGACAACAACTGAACGGAATCTGCAACAGAATATGTGGCCACGGTGAGTGTAGGACATGTGGGTGCTACCCACTCACCCCTACTCGCCCACCCTTACCAGATGCATCAACAACCCAACCTATGAACTGTGGTAGCTAACCACTCGATGCATAGGGGAATTGAGAGTGCGGAATCACCGCTCGCTCTCGCATCCTGGTAAGTAAACAGAACAATACTAACGAATAAATGGCTGCAAAAGCTGAACGGAGATGCAAATGCGTGTATGCAACATACTGGAATAACAAGCATATAAACATATGCGAAACAATAATAGCATCAGCAAGTATACACCACATAACCAACAGTCATCTCAAAAAACAGCAGCCAGCAATAGCCATCTCACAAATTATCCAAGCCATAACATCGATGTATTACAAGCTCCAATCCATACCTAAATTCTGCTCAACAATTACCACAAAGGGATCCCAAGAAATCTGGTTAAAACCTGCTAAAAAATGAAGCATAATTCTCAGGGATGCTACCAGAAGCTCACGGCTGGGAGCCACGCTCAACCAGCAACAATTCAACCCATACAACTAAACAGGAAGCTTAAACAAAGGCTAATACTAAGATCTCATCAACAATTCGAAGTTCTACCTCGACGACGTAACGCACGGCCGAAGACAGCAACTTCTCCATCTCGCTCTAGCCAAACACAGCCTCCAATAATGGTATCAACCGAAAGAGCTCTTCGAGAGGAGTCCAACGCTACCTCGAACGTCCAAAACAACGGTCGGAAACGACGGGAATCACCGGATAAAATCAACGGTGAACAGTACTAGGGTTCGAGAAACAGAGGTCGACAATTTGGAGAATTTTACTAAGTATGGGATCTGATATCTCAAATCGAAGACCAAGTCTTCCTTAAATAAATCTCGCGACTGCTGAAATCTGGTTAAAAATGTCCACCGAGAAAACCAGCAGTTGCTCTTCAAAATCCTCAAAAGATGGACAACCCAACGACTGGTTCTCAAATCTAAAAGTTGGATGATATAACACTCAAAAGCTGAAACCAGACGTTGCATCAAAACTCTACGTTCCAACTTAATAAAACGGCGTCGCACAGACCCAACAGCTGGTCGCTAACTCATCGACTGGATTCCTTAGCGCTAACCAAAACGATGACGCACAACCTATGTCATCCAGTCGCTAGCTCTCGCGCAAAACAGCCAGACGCAAGCTACAGGAAACCAGACGCAAGCTACAGGAAACCAGATGCAAGCTACAGTAGAGTTGACCATCGTTGACATCTGCTCTCAGCTGGACAACCAGACGCAACAACTCCTCGCAGCTGGTACCAGGCGCAACAACCAAAACGGCGTCACTCCAACTTATCAAAACGCTATCGTTTTGCCCTCAACAAACAAAACAAAGCAGAGGCTGGTTACAAACACACTACCAGCTTTCACTTAACACAACGCATCCAGATTTCACTAAAACGACGGCGTTTAGGAATCTCGCGCTATCAAAACACGCTACTACTGGATTTCACCAAATCGACCAGCTCTCTCAATAAAACCAGATCTCACAACCAGATCTCTACTCAGAAATCTCAAAAACACGAAAACTTCCAGAAATGCTCTAAATGTGAAATCTGACCCGAAAAAGCCAACCAAACTCTCAAACAGAAATCTGAACCACCAGAATGCTCTAAAAACCGATTAATTCCAACAAATTAATCTAAATTACATTTCAGGTCTCACACAGACAGTATCAGTGTGTTTTATATATCAGTTCTATAAGAACAGCTCAGAGCAGAAACCATACAGATATGCTGAGAACGTCTAAGCTAGTATAGCATGGAATAGAGAGAAACGAACAGACCATCTTAGACGATAACAGAACAGACCAGCTCAAGACCTAACAGAACAGAACAACATAATATAGAATTAGCAGTGAGTCGAACATATTAGAGTTGAAAGAGGAAGAAAAAGAACAGAATAGACCAGCTAGGAGAGACCAGCTGGGAGAACAAATCAACAGTGAAAAAATCGCTTAGAGTATTCAAGAGCAGCTCAAAATGAAGAGCAGATCAGTTTATAGCAGATGTTAACAAGAGCAGTTTAAATGAGAATCAACAAGCTGAGAGACCAGCTCGGTGACAAACCAGCTCAGATGATCAAAGCATTTTGATCACAAGTATATGTGGAGATTGTATTGTATTAGTTCAAACTGATTTGCTGCGTCCTGTATATATCAGGTACGATGTTCACATGCTCAATAGTCAGCAATGGCTGTAGCACAATTATTGAAGACAGCATTGAACAAAAACAATATAGAAGAATGGACATATGAGCAAAGAACATAAGTGAAGAGAGGCACAAAATAGAAAACAGAAAACTGTGCATAGTCGAGAGTTTGCAGACTCAGGTGGCAGCTAGTGTGTAAGTTTGTCTTGTGCCTAGGTGTGAGCTGGTGCACAGGCCGTGAGCTTCAATGAGTGATTATATTCGACTGCACAAGTCAGCGAAGACAACGAGTTATCAGCTTAGAAAAGCACTTCCCAGTGTGTGAGAAAAAAAAGAGAGAGAGTGAGCTTACACTGTAACTTCTCACACAAAAATTCACTCACTTATATACAAGACATGTGCGAAACAAAATAGATGAGTGAATCACAATCACAAAATCATTGTAGTCTTTCTCACTTAGACGTAAAAGAATTGTTTTTTTAGTTAACCACACAGCCTGCGAGCAGGTGTAAATTTGGGCTAGGAGTTCTCGCAGCTTGAGGGCTGTTGGATCGGGTCTGTACAGATCAAATCTTCTAGTGGATTCTTCCTGTATTGAAGAAGGGGAGATGTAGGAGATTGAGCTCAAAACTTTCATAAACAAATCGCAGCGTATTTTCTTTACAGTTTTTATTTATAGCTTATATTCTGCATCTGCATACATTGTATAAAACTATCCTTTAAGCTTTCGATTTTCGTAGAGTAGTTCAGGTTGTTTTCGCATGATTTTATATCTTACCTTATCTACTTCTCAGTGCTCAAACCTTTCAAGAACACTGAGCTATTGAAGCTCATTTCTAACAGAACAAATCGCATGCGATCTGGACCAGCTCGCAGCATTGGTGTGTGATGGACCAGCTTAGACACGATCTGCCCTTTGGCTTTACGTGCTGGTTTTGAAGATTTTTTTTATTGCACGTAATCTGATGTTGAGTGTGTTTTTCGATCCTCGAAACTGGTGGTCACCAGTTTTTGTTTCCATCATGGTAGCTATCCACCTGTCTCAACACGCAGTACCAGAACAAGAACAGGGTAGCTCAACCCGCTGGTGCCCACAAGCATATGTGAATGTGGTAGCTATCCACTCATCTCATTGCGGCAACAACCAGAACAGCAGAGACGAGAGGAGCATGTAGCTAGCTGATCGTCCTCAATTAACCCAACCAAGACCTTCCTGGTACAAACAGATCAACAATAGCACAACGGCTAAAAATAGATATAAGCTCAACATGAAATGCGGGTATAAAGGAAAACATCTTGCAATAAACAGCATGGGAGAGCAAGCAATAGGACACAACATACATACTCACTGCTCAGCATACTAGCACGCCTACAATTATATCCATGCCTATCTCAAAGCTGTAAAATAAGCTCATATCGGTACCTTAAGCAGATCTTGACACAATAACTAGGTACAACTTACGGATTAGCATCAGAACACACTTCCCAGCTCCGCTCAAGTCTCTGCCGAGAAATCAAGGCAAAACAACAAGAAAGAACATGATCTGAACCGGAGCTCAACACTGTTGGAGAATAGCGAAATCCAGCTCACCCAGCTTCTCAAATAATATCTCGGTCCGACCTCCTAACGAATCCAAACTAATACAAGAACGCAGGTCTCGAAGAAAGGTTTCCAACCGATGTACCCTCACTCAAATCTGACCAGCAAAACTCCGGGAATCGGAAGAAGAATATATCGGGTGAACAATATCACGAGGGTTTGGATAATAAGTGTCGGGATACACGGGAGAGGATAAGGATATGTGTGTTGTAAAATAACTAAGTGTTGGTAAACACTTATATACACGGTCCTCAGCTATAGCTACAGTAAAATTCAAACCAGCTCGGACCACTTCACTGTATCATCTCAAGTACGCAGACGTCAAAACCAGATCGCAGACCTTGGATCAGCTCGGAGTATCCAGCATATATCTAAGCTGGATCCAGCTCGCACAACACAGAATAACCCGAAGCTACTCACCTATAAGCTGGTATCTCCAAAACCAGCTCCGATTACCAGTGCTTAAAACGATACTTTAAACCAATGGTAATCTACACTGAAACCCGAACATCTTACAAAATCAGTTTGATACGAGAACTTGGACCAGCACGCATCTAAGCTGGTTTCTCCTTACCAGCAGCTTACCAAGATGAATATCTCCAGTGGTTAACCAGTACCCTGATCCGGTTAACTTGTTAATTACTAAATAATAATTTCCAGTCCTCACATTCTCCCCAACTAAGAATGGATTTCGTCCTCGAAATCAAACCACAACTACATACCAGAACTGAAAGAATACCAGGAAACATCTAAAGCTGAAACATACAACCATCCAGCACTCTACAAGAGGCCAGTAACCAAGAGTACAAAAGTTCTCAAAACACAAACCAGCAAGCAAAAATATTACCTGAGTCAATACTGCGCATACTCAAACAGATGAGGCCACTCCTGTCTCATCTTATCTTCCATTTCCCATATAGCCTATTCTCTACCATGCTTGCTCCACTTAACCATCACCAACGGAATGGTATTGTTTCTCAATTGTTTCTCCTTCCTATTCAGAATCTGCATTGGATATTCAACATAGCTCAAAGTGTGATCCAGCTCAACTTCATCGGTCCTTAACACATGGGAAGGATCTGGATCATATTTCCTCAACATGGACACATGAAACACATCATGCATCGTTTCTAACTCATCAGAAAACTGCAAATGATACGCCAAAGATCCAATCCTTTCAATAATCTCAAACGGTCAAATGAATCTAGGTAACTTACCCTTGAGCTTAAATCTCATCACACTCTTGAACGGAGAAACTTTCAGAAATATTTGATGGCCAACCTAAAATTCTAAAGGCCTATGACTTTTGTTAGCATAGCTGGCTTGCCGATCTTGGGAAGCTTTCATTCTACTCCGAATCGGCTCAATCTGATCCTTCATATGCTGTAAAAACTCAAGAGTAGATAGCTGTTTCACCCCAACTTCTTCCCAAAAAATCGGCGATCTGCACTTCCTACCGTACAAAGCTTCGAATGGTGCCATCCTGATAGTCACTTGGTAGCTGTTATTATACGAAAATTCAACCAAAATAAGGAATCTTGCCAGCCACCACCAAAATCCATCACAACAGCTCGCAGCATGTCCTCCAAAGTCTATATAGTTCTCTCGGATTGGCCATCTGTCTGAGAGTGATACGTTGTACTCATAGCCAATCTTGAACCCATTATTGCTTGCAAACTCTTCCAAAATCTGGAAGTAAACATTGGATCTCTATCAGACACTATCGACACCGACACTCTATGCAGTCTAACCACATGTTCAATGTACAGTCTCGCCATTTTCTTCAGTAGAACACCTTATATCATAGGGAATGAAGTGGGTTGACTTTGAAAGTTTATCAATAACTACCAAAATCGCATCACAACCCATGTTAGATCGAGGTAAATGGGTCACAAAATCCTTAGAAATGTTCTCCCAATTCCATTGGGGCACCTCTAGACTTCGCAGCAATCCTCCAGGTCTCATTCTCTTGGATTTGACCTGCTGACAATACAAGAATCTTGCCACAAATCCAGAGATATCATTCCTCATGCCTTCCCACCAAGAGTGCAACTTCAAGGCATGGTACATCTTCTTCTCACCCGGATTACACTATAACGACTACAATGCTTCATTCAAAATAGTCACTTTTAGGTCTAACAGATTTGGAACCACTATCCTACCATGTTAATCTCAAACATCCATCAGAGACAACAGTAAAATCGTCTGACTGACCATTCAGGGCTTTAATATTTAGTTCATGGATGTACAGGTCAGTCCTTTGTGCCGCTCTAATGTCTACTACAAGCTGTGGTTCAACCTGAAAAGAAGAAACTACAAAGTACACATCACCCGGCTGAAAACAACATCCGGAAGTCCCCAAATGCTCATGAACTTTCGATATACTCAATGAAGTTAACATTGCTGGCTAAGCTTTCCTACTCAAGGAATCTGCCACTAAGTTCATTCGCGCAGGTTGGTGCTGAATCTCACAATCAAAATCCTTGAGAAACTCCATCCAACGACGCTGCCTCATGTTCAAATCAGACTGAGTGAAGATGTACTTCAAAATCTTGTGGTTGGTATACACTACAAACTGCTCACCATACAAATTGTGACGCCAAATCTTCAAATCAAAAAAACGACGGCTGCTAACTCTAGATCATGAACGGAATATCTGGTCTCGTGAGGTTTCAACTTCCGAGATGCATAAGCTATCACTCGTTCGTTTTTCATCAACACACATCCCAAACCACTCAGAGAAGCATAGGAACATACTAAAAAACCTCCGGAACCCGAAGGTAAAGCCAACACAAGAGCAGTAGTCAACTTCTCCTTAAGCAAAAGGAAGCTAGTCTCGAACTCGTCTGTCCAAATAAATCTCCTATCCTTCTGGGACAACTGCGTCATTTGCTTGGCTATGGAGGAAAATCCTTCAATGAAACGTCTATAGTAACCAGCCAAACCCAAAACACTACGGATATCCAAAACATTCCTAGGTTGGCTATGGAGGAAAATCCTTCATTGAAACGTCTATAGTAACCATCCAAACCCAAAAAACTGTGGATCTCAAAAATATTCCTAGGTTTCTCCCAGTTAAGAACTGATTCAACCTTACTAGGATCCACCGAAAGATCTTTCAAAGAGATGACATGACCCAAAAAGATCACCTTGTCCAACCAAAATTCACAATTGGTGAACTTAGCATACAACTGCGAGTCTCTCAGTGTCTGCAGCATAGTCTCAGATGCTCCTTGTGCTCCTTATAGCTCCTCGACTACACAAGAATGTCGTCGATAAAGACAATCATGAAGCGATCAATATGCTCACTGAAGACGCGATTCATCAAATCCATGAAGACAACATGGGCATTCATCAATCCAAACGGCATCACAAGGAATTCATAATGCCCGTATCTAGTCCACAACGTCGTCTTTGCTACATCTGCATCTCTAGTTCGCAACTGGTGATACCCAGATCGCAGATCAATCTTAGAGTATACTGCTGAACCCTGCAGCTGATCAAACATATCGTCAATTCTCGGCAGTGGATACTTATTCTTCGTTGTCGCTTTGTTTATCTGCCTAAAGTCAACACACAACAACAAGTAGTTTAATTGAACCTTCAGCTCTTCAACTCGGCTGACGCCAAACGATACAGGGCTTCTGAAATAGGGGTTGTCCCAGGCACCAACTCAATGCTGAAGTCGATCTCCCTCCTCGGGGGAAATCCAGGAATCTCATCGGCAAACACGTCAGGAAACTCTCGGGTGACGGGATGTCTTTAAGCTCCACGTGAGACTGTGAATATACACCTAAGACATAGATCATAAACCCTGAATTCCCAAAATATAACAGTCCAAACATCTCCATAATCGATATCAAAGGGATCTTTGACCGAGAATCATGACCATAGAAGTCACACTTCTCTCCAAATTGGGGCCGGAAGCGCACCACACCATGGAAGAAATCTACTGAAGCTCTAAAGCTAGATAACACTTCCATTCCCAAAATGCAATCGAATTCCCACATGACTAACCTGATCAAGTTAGCTCGCAGAATGTTCTTGCCTAAATTAATCGCACAGTCCAACACAATATCATGGGAAAACAAGCCCACACCGGTAGGAGTTGCAATAGACACAACATCGCGCAACGTGGTCGTAGACAACCCATGCTCATGAATGAATGCATCAGATAAAAATTAAAGCGATGCTCCAGTGTCAAATATTACACGGGCAGGAAAATAAAAAATAATACAGTACCTGCAATCACTCCTCCAGGCGTATCTTCCGCTTGTTCCCCAGTCATGGCATTCACTTGTGCTTGTTGAGGTCCGGAGAAATGAGGTTGGGGAAACCCACCAAGTCGATACTGACCAGGCTAATGAAATGATCCCCTAGGCTAGGATCCACCACACCTCTGCTGTTGTGGTTGCTGCAGCTGCTGCACAGGAAAAGACCTGCCTCGGGATGATCCACATGTACGACCCTGTGGAGGAGAAGCAGTATGCTAAGTACCGGCCAACAGACACACTCTAGCAAAGTGTCCAAATTGTCCACAGTTATTGCAAGCACCCTGAACCTTGATGCATTGCACAGAAGAATGGTTTCCCCCACACTGGCTACAAAACGAAACTCTGAGGCTACCGCTGCTAGAACTACCAGAGCCCGACGAGATAGTACCTGACCTCCTCTTAAACTATTTGTCACGAGGCCCAAACCTGCGACTACCTGACTGCTGCGATGGCTGGGAAGACTGCTGGGACATCTGAGCAGGTTGAGAAGATTGCGCCCTTTGGGAACCAGGACAAACATCTTGCGCACCCTGCGGCCAAACCCAAGACCACCGGTTCAACAAACCCTGCTCGATATCAATCTCCTTGTCCACCGCGTCTGCATAAATAGTAGATGAACTTGCCAGCACCAAAAAATAAAGGTCTTCAATCAGCCCTTCAAAAAATCGATTCCTCTTAGCCCTCTCACGTCCAGCAACGTGAGGAACGTAGGCCAAAATAGAATAAAACTGCTTCGCATACTCTGCCACACGCACTGTCCCCCTGGACCAGGTTGACAAACTCATGCTCCTTGTTGTTCACATATGACTCCGGAACATATTCCTGTCGGAACGCAGCACAGAAACTGTTCCAAGATACTTCCACTCCCATCTCTACCATAGCTAGGGACATACCTCTCCACCAACGCTGCGCATTGCTCCTCAGCTGAAACATAGCTAAACTCAGTTTACGGGCAACATCGTAGTGGACTCTCTCAAACAGACCTTCAATGTGAATCAACCAAGACTCCGCATCGTCACTAGACTCCACCCCCAGAAAACGTCTGAGGGTTCATTCGCTGAAACCTTGCCATAACCAGTTCCATCTCGTCGACACGAGACGCCAAAAATCAACTTCTTCATCCACCTGCCTAGCACGCCTGAGGACGGGTATGTTATGATGCTCTACATCGTCTCCTACGTTCTGAGCCTCAGATTCTACCAAAATCTTCCTCCTCGCTCTACCTCTACCTCTCGGCGGCATCTACAGAATACTAGGGCGGTAAGATCAAACAACAGATAAGTCACATAGTCAAGCACATGCAACGAAGCAAACACAGTGCCTAGACTCAGGTGAACTCACAAAGAAATTGAGCTTATCCCAGTTTAAGCTCTGAATACCAAAATGTCAGGCCCGGTGAAACAAAACAGAGACTAAACACGCAATTAACCCAAATAGAGGAAAGCTTAAAAAGATGGATAAATTTTTCCTTTTATGCCTGACTGAAATATATAATTAAAAATACTTGTATAATCAAAATACAGGTTTCATTCAAACCGCAGTATCAAATACAAACTTCAGGAATAGTCAAAAACAACAAGTATCCTGAAACAACACAATTCATGAGTTCTGAAATACAATAACATCTCGGTATATTCCCCGACATAGACTCAATGACACTATATATATATATATATATATATATATATATACATGGGACACTCTATCAGTCTCACGGGGCACCGTCATCTGACGCACCTCCTTGGCCAGCTGAAGAACCAGGGAAACCTGAATGGCACACTGTTAAGAGAAAATTTATAAGTTTTGGTGATAACGAAAACAAGATAAGAACTGAATTTAAGACACAGATCTGGGCCATAAGTAATCGTGTTAAAGGAGGTTAGAATATATCATATCAGATTGTATAAAGGGAAGAAAGTATATTCAGATCCGAGAGATTGGGAAGAGAGTATATAAAGGGGAAGAGAGTTTAT
Organism: Dorcoceras hygrometricum; assembly: GCA_001598015.1. Classification (NCBI taxonomy): domain Eukaryota; kingdom Viridiplantae; phylum Streptophyta; class Magnoliopsida; order Lamiales; family Gesneriaceae; genus Dorcoceras; species Dorcoceras hygrometricum. The sequence goes on from KQ992342.1 coordinate 226,416, forward strand.
CATATCAGATAAGAGCAACTCAGATCCGAGGGTATCAGATTCAGTAACAGGAACTCAGATTTGAACAGACTACTCAGAGTATTTCAGAGTTTATATATCAGATTTCAGATCAGAGGTTTCTATGGTACAGAACAGAGAGATGATTCAGATTTGACAGAGTTAGTATTAAAGAAAAGAAAAAGAGGGAAGATTCGTAAAGGGGAGATATTTCAGATCAGAAGATATCGTTAGAGAGTAAACGGGGAAGAAACGTAACGAGAAAGATCATGAAGTTGATTTATTTGAATTAGTCTGAATCATATTTGAGCTTAGAACCGAACAAGATTTCAGATTTCAGATTTCGGTTTTCGGTTTCAGATCTTATCAGATATTTAGTCCAGATGATTCAACGATCAAGATTAAATCAGATAAAGCCTGTTAGACATGGATTGAAGAGAGACAAGATCAGAGTTATTTGGAGTATATTCTACAGTACACCGAGTTGGTGGATACGATGTTTACCTACTTTGGTATAAAAGTCAACAAAGCTCTGACAACAGCAGAAAAACCTCAACTCAGCAGTAATGGCGCAATTAATGCCCGATACGGTGAAGATATTCAAATGAGACTTGTGTCTACTGGCTCATTAAATGAACGTTGAAGATGGATGTAATAAATAGCTAAAGAGATTCAACAGAGAAGATCTAGGTGATTTTACTCTCCAAAAGATTTAAGCTCTCGATTAATCTCGTCAAAATAAAATCTCTCAAACTTTGGGACAAAATATTTCTAGAATAAATCTTTCGATATCCCAGCTCTCACTATCTTGAAGAACATCCCTTCAGTTCTTAAACAAAAATAATCTTCGAGATTCCTTCTGGTTCAACTTAGCCAAATATTCATATTGTTCAAAGAACCAGAAGTTGTTACAAACTCTGCGTGTTGTATCTATTGTAATATTCAAACAAAGTCTGTAAAGCACGTGCTACGTGAAGCAGTTCTAAAAATTCATTTGTTGTATTCAGCAGTGTAATCTGCATTGTATTGTGGTGCTAGGAGTTCACCTTGAGAGAGGCTCTAGTGATTGGGTGTTTACAGAAGCTGTATTCATCAAATCTTCTAGTGGAACCTTCCTGAAAAGAAAGAAGGGGAGACGTAGTATTTGAGATCCGAACTTCCAGAAAGGAATTCTTGACCCTTAATCTATTTACATTATCTGCATCATTATTTTTACAGTTCACTGTTTAATCGGTTTATTTCCGCACATTATTTGTTAGCTGGGGAAACAGATTTGAACTGAGAGCCTCAAATCTGGTCACTCAGATTTGAGTTAAGCACAGGCTTGTAAAATCATTTTTAAGGATTTGAAAAATAAAAACCAAGGAGTTCATTCAACCCCCTCCCCCCCCCTCCTGAACTCCTAGGCCTATTTTCGATCCTAATTGATCCTATCAATTGGTATAAGAGCCCTGTCATCTCAGTTATTAAACTCTGAACTCCTAGGCCTATTTTCGATCCTAATTGATCCTATCAATTTGGTATAAGAGCCCTGTCATCTCAGTTATTAAACAGTTTGTTATTCTGCGCTTATATTAAAAATGTTTACTTCTCACAATAAAATTCCTATGTTTTCTAAGGAGGAGTACGATCATTGGAAGATCATGATGCAAGCCCATCTAGCCGCTCAAGATGATGACATGTGTTTCGTCATAACAGATGGACCCATGAAGATTATGAAGGCAATGGTGATTACTGCTGGTGCTCCACAGTGGATAGAGAAAACCAGACTGGAGTATACACCAGAGGATAAAAACAAAGCCAACCTGGACAATGTAGCAAAAGACATTCTATACAAGACGTTGGATAAAAACATGTTCAGCAAGATAAAGACCTGCGCTACGGCTAAGGAGATCTGGAAAAAGCTCACGCAAATCTGTGAAGGCAACGATGAGCCTAAAGAGAACAAGCTGATGGTTGCCCAACAGAAATATGAGTCTATAAAGATGAGAGAAGGAGAGACAATGACGGAGTTTGATGCGAGATTCAGCTCTGTTGTGATTGAGCTAACCATTCTTGGAAAAGAATATAGCAACAGAGAGTTGGCTCTTAAGGTGATGAGAGCATTGCCAAGTGTCAGGTCTCGTGCACAACACAGAGTTAACCAGGCAATAAACAATAGCGGAAGCATTACAATTAGTGGCTAAAATTTTCGCTTTGGCCTAACTTAGAAACATAAGTTAAAAATACATTGATATCCAAAATATAGGTTTTACAACATCGAAAACCCAATGCAACAATTATACAACATAGAGTGACTCTCAATCAACAAACAGATTAGTCTCTCTCTCAACATAGATACAATACAATATAACAAGAATATAACATGTATCTACTACATATAACTGGGACACTCTATCCACCTCCCGAGGCATTACCAGCTGGATAAACTCCACGACCAGCGGAGAAACCATGGTAACCTGAAACACACACAGGCAAACAAGAAAACCAGCCCCAAAGGGACAAGGGGTCAAACCCCAGTACGGAGAGAAACTGAAAAACAACAGTTAAATAGCAATAGATAAAATGCGAATGCTATGCATGAGAACAAGGCTACAACCGAAGGCAGGGAGCCAAAGGATCTCAAGGAACTGCTAAACAACTGATATCCAATCAACTGGAAGATAGTGGCCACGGGGTGTGTGAGTATATGGGAGCTACCCACTCGTCTCAACACACGGTACCAGATGCACAACAAATCACTCAAACCTGTTGTTGCCCAACTCATGAGATGTGGGAGCTACCCACTCGGCTCATAGTGGCTAACAGATCCCAGCAGGGAGATGAGGGTGACGGGAGTTACCCGCTCGGCCTCCAAAACAAGCATCCTGGTACGCACAGATCAACACAACAAGGCACGGCTAAACAAGACCTGAGCTCAACATGAATAATGCGTGTATGTAAATGCAACAGCCAACGAAATAGCATACACTGCACAACAGATCAGCAAGCAGACACATATATCCATGCCACACATCCATACCTTCGTCCTGAGCTACAATTACCACAAAAGCAGTCCCGAGTAACCAGATCTGAAACCTGCTAAGCCAAATACAAGCAACAACTCAGGGATGTCAGGCCTCGTGCTCTACTCAGAGTTAAACCACGCAAAACAATAGCGGAAGAATATAAAAAGTGGCTTAAAATTTTCGCTTTAGGCCTGACGGTTAAAAACATTTAATTTAAAATACAATCATACTTAAATATCCCAGTTTACAAATACACAATACAACAGTATAACATTTAAACAAATACAAATACCAGTACTACAACGGATAACACAATCCCACAAGCACAGGGCATTCCCCGGCTAATAGTACTAGTACATATATGCTATACGCTAACTGGGACACTCTATCCACCTCCTGGGGCACCTCCAGCTGGGTCAAAGCCATGTTAGGATCAAGCGCTTACCACTAGGCCAAAATCTATAGCTATTAGCCAATGTACAACTTTATTTTCTTATAATATGGCAGCACAGAGTGCACCTATTATGTGCGTTAGGGTTGGGCTGTTAGGCCCATGAGTCAGGGGAGGTGCGTGTCTAACTGCTGGTGCTGTCTCAATTCCCTTAGAGATCAGTCTTACTGTGAGGCTCTCTGCTCACAATTAATCTTCTAATCTCATCTTATGGGCGTTTAATTAAACTAAACGAGTTTATCAAGTGAAACCTGGTTCATAACACACATTTTTTTTATAGATAGCAGAAGACTAAAGATCTCAACTTGTATCACAAAAGTCGTTTATTCATATAACATTTTACTGTACAAGGTTATTACAACCTAAATGCACTAGTACAAGTTTGATCCATAAAGACAAAAAAACCAGATCTCAGCAGTCCTAAGATCAACTATCTCAAAACATAGACTATCAGCTGGTGTCTAGTCTTCTCGCTTCTCGCCCTTTGTTTAGGTAGTGATCTCTCGCTACCCTTGTTTACTCCCACTAGTTTTTTCCTCCTGTTGTCATGCACACATACAAACCAAAACAACAGCCGGAACACTCCGGTGAGAATCATCTCAGTATAATCCACAGATATGTGATAACAGAAATAAATGCATATCGAAGCATAAACATTCTAAAATGCAATGAATCTATCTCAACTCTTCGGTTCAGAATTGATTCCATTTCACATCAATGCCACCAAGATTCGTATCCGATCTTGACATGAATATTCATCTATCAAAACCAACTCAGGCTTCGAAAATCAGGTCATCTCAGTCCTGGGCATTAGAATCGATTCATAATCTCTTCGTATTATGCAATCTCATGCAAATATAAAATATCCACTACCTGGGATGGATCGACACATACAACTCAAGTTATAAATCAAGAACAGAAATCAGTATGTGATTTTATCGGGATACTCAAGAAATATCATACTCGAGTATTCTAATTCCCTGACTCTCACTGTCAAATTATACCTTCGTTATCCTCTGTTCAGAAAATACTTCACTTATTGTTTTCAAGCTCTGTTTCAACACTTCCCGAGAACTTCACAGAGTCAAAGTCTGATATCTGTAGCAAAATGTTCCCAGTATTCAAATTCAATCCTATTTATAAGTGAAAGTCTCTGGTTTCTGTGGAATTTCCAACGCAATCGGTATTAACTCCACGTGTCATGCTGAGTATCAAAATAGGATATACTCACACCGCTTCGAAAACTAGATATCCTTAAACAGATTCTTAAACTGTTGTTTAACTTCATCAGTTGTTGTTCGAAATAATCAAACTTTGTTATATTAGAAATCCTACGACTGGGTTTAACGTTTCTTCATAAAACAGTAGCAGCAACCAGTCGCCGTGATCGGTTCGCAACAATCACCAGTTACCATAAAAATCATTTGCAACAATAACCAGTTGCTGAGTTCCTCTTTCCCAAAATATCCAGTCGCAGCAAGAATCCAGTCGCAGCACTTCGAAATCAAAAAGATGTCGTTACAACTAATCTCAACGACGTCGTAATGTACCAACGTCTGGTATCAAATTTCCGCTGAAAGAAAACCAGCAGCTGGTCTCTCTAATAATCCAACGACTGGTCTCGCTAATTCATTCAGAACGACATTGTATTGATGTTCCTGTTTCATAAGTCAAAACGATGTCGCATTGCTCCCTCGGCTGGAACCAGATCTCACATACTTGCATCGACTGATTTGCGTTAAAATCAAAACGACGACGCCACACCTACATCATCAAAACCAGTCGACACCTTTATAAACCAGCAGGTGCACCAGAACTCCCGCGGCTGGTTCCCACGTGTATAATAGTAACCAACAGGTGGTGCTTCCTCATTGATCCTTATATTTACGCATCTACTGCCAGCAGCAACTAGTACAAGCGCAACGACTGAAATTCCAAATTCGACCAGTCGCAAGCTACAGTATCATTTACCTGCGTTGACGTTGCTACAGTAACCTGCTGCTGACCAATTTCATCAAATTCGCTTCATCTGGTTCCAACCACTTTCAATCATGCAAAGTTCTCAAACACACAACACTTCCAGAAGAATTCCGAGCTCATAATCAAGCTTCATCAAAATATATCATCTGGAACTTCAATTTACTAAATCTCGATGTAATAATTTCGGGCATTACATTTCTCCCCCTCTAAAATACGAGTTCATCCTCGAACTCATCAACAGTTTCGATATGTATATAAGAATCATGCAGTAACAGAAACTGAATAAAACTGACCTCATTGGAATAAAAATGGAAATCTCTGCCTCATATCATCTTCTACTTCCCATGTCGCTTCTTCAATTCCATGTCGATTCCATTGAATCTTCACCAATGGAATAGTCTTCGTTCTGAGTTGTTTTTCTTTTCGATCAAGTATCTGAATTGGTTGTTCAAAATAACTCAGAGTTTCATCAAGCTCGGCCTCCTCAGCAGGGATAACATGAGATGCATCAGGCATGTATTTCCTAAACATAGATACATGAAAAACATCACGTATACCCAAAAGAGATGGAGGTAATGCCAGTCGATAGGCAAGATCGCCTACTTTCTCAAGAATTTCATAAGGCCCAATAAATCTTGGAGACAGCTTTCCTCATTTGCCAAATCTAATCGTACCCCTGAAAGGAGAAATTTTCAAGAATACTTTGTCCCCTGTTTCAAAATTCAAAGGCCTACGTCTAGTGTTGGCATATTTGGCTTGCCTATGCTGCACAGTTCTCATCTTCTGCTGAATCAACTTCACTTTCTCAGTCATTTCTCTAATCAAATCTGGTCCCAATTCAGGTAACTCCGATACATCATCCCAATATAATGGTGAACGACATTTCCTTCCATACAACGCTTCAAACGGAGCCATTTCGATACTGGTTTGATAGTTGTTGTTGTAAGAAAATTCTACCAGTGGTAATGAATTTTGCCATGAAATTCCAAAATCCAATACTACTGCTCTAAGCATATCCTCAAGCGCTTGAATTGTTCTTTCAGATTGCCCATCAGTTTGAGGATGATATGCAGTGCTTAGATGTAGTTTTGTACCCAACTACTGCTCTAAGCATATCCTCAAGCGCTTGAATTGTTCTTTCAGATTGCCCATCAGTTTGAGGATGATATGCAGTGCTTAGATGTAGTTTTGTACCCAAAGCTTGTTGCAAGATACTCCAAAAATGTGAGGTAAATCGTGGGTCTCTGTCAAACAATGGTTTTTGGCACACCATGAAGTCTGACCACTTCTTTAATGTAGAGATCTACCATTTGATCGTGTCGATAGGTAATTTGATAAGGAATAAAACATGCCGATTTCGTCAACCTATCGATAATTACCCAAATAGCATCGCAACCTCGGGATGATTTTGGTAATTTTGTTACAAAATCCATAGAAATGTGATCCCACTTCCATTCAGGAATTGACAGATTTTGTAATAATCCAGCAGGTTTCTTCCGTTCAGCTTTCACCTGTTGGCAATTCAAGCACCTTGAAACAAATTGAGTCACATCAGACTTCATTTGTTTCCACCAATATTGCTTTTTTTAAATCGGTATACACCTTTCTGCCACCAGGGTGAATGCTGAATTTACTTCGATGGGCTTCACTCAAAATCTGGTTTTTCAACTCCACAATATCTGGAACAACAAGTCTGTTATTCACATACAATAGATTATCAAAACTCACTTTATATTCCGACTGATGTCCAGATTTTACCATCTCAACCGATTTCTGGATATTCAAGTCTGTCTTCTGTGCCTCCTTAATTCGAACTAACAATTTGGGTTCAGCGCTGATAGCACAAATTCTCATCGGTTTTCTTTCTGTTTCAAATAAATACCCAGAAATACAGCAATCTTCTATCAAATTAGATACCCCGATCATAGTCAAAGACAAAGCACAAATCTTCCTACTAAGGGCATCAACTGCTGCATTTGATTTTCCTGGATAATATTTGATTTCACAATCAAAATATTTAAATAAATCCAGCCATCTTCGTTGCCTCATATTTAACTCAGATTGGGAAAACAAGTACTTCAGACTCTTATGATCAGAGAAGATCTCGAATTTCTCACCATAAAGATAATGTCGCCAGATTTTCAATGCAAATACGATGGCCGCCAATTCAAGATCATGAAATGGATATCGGATTTCATGGGGTTTCAATTGTCATGAAGCATATGCAATTACCTGTCCTCGCTGCATCAAAACACACCCTAATCCTTGGTGAGAAGCATCACAATATACCACAAAATCACCAGTACCCGAAGGAATTGTCAACACTGGTGCGGTAGTTAATCTCTTCTATAATTCAAGAAAACTATTCTCACATGCTTCTGACCAAACAAACGGTGCATTTTTCTGTGTCAACTGAGTAATAGGCTTTGCAATACTCGAGAAATCCTGAATAAATCGACGATAGTAACCTGCAAGACCCATAAAACTTCGAATTTCCGGCACAGATTTCGGTCTAGGCCAATCTATCACTGCTTCTATCTTACTGGGATCAATTGAAATGCCCTCTCCAGAAATAATAAGCCCAAGAAATACCACTTTTCGTAACCAGAACTCACATTTTGATAGTTTAGCATACAATTTCTCATTTCGCAGCGTTTGCAAAACTGTTCTAAGGTGGTTAGCATGATCACCCAAATTCTTTGAATAGATCATAATATCATCAATAAATACAATCACGAAATCATCAAGATATTTCTGAAATACTCTGTTCATTAGACTCATAAATACTGTCGGTGCATTGGTCAATCCGAAAGGCATAACAACAAACTCATAATGACCATACCTCGTTCGAAAAGCGGTTTTTGATATATCTTCATCTCTTACTCTTAACTGATGATATCCGGATCTCAAGTCAATCTTTGAATATACTGACGAACCCTGCAACTGATCAAACAAATCATCTATTCGAGGTAAAGGTATTTATTCTTTACTGTTGCTTTATTCAGTTGTCGGTAGTCAATACATAATCTCATTGATCCATCTTTCTTGCGCACAAATAATACTGGAGCACCCCAAGGAGAAACTCTCGGTCTAATGTATCCCTTGGTAAGAAGATCCTCCAGCTGCTCTTTCAGTTCCTTCAATTCAATTGGTGCCATTCGGTATGGTGCTTTCGATATCGGTTGTGTACCTGGCATCAATTCAATGCTGAAATCTACCTCTCGATAGGGAGGCAATCCTGGTATCTCCTCAGGAAAGACATCAGCAAACTCACAAATTACTGGTATATCAACCAGTTTCGAGCTATTCTTCATTGCATCTACTGCGTAAATCAGGAATCCCTCTGCTCCTTTCTGTAATAACTTAGTCATAGAAATCATAGAAACCACAGGAATTCTGGCTCGTGATCCCTTACCATAAAATTTCCACTCGTCGGTTTTCTCGGGTTTAAATCGAACCACTTTCTGAAAACAATCTACTGTCGCCCTGTACTTGGTTAACATATCTATGACTATGATACAATCAAAATCAAACAACCCAAGCACGATACAATTAATCTCAATCTCATGACCCTCAAACTGTAACATACAATTTTGGACAGCCTTCATCGATAAAATACCCCTCCCCAGAGGTGAAGAAACTGATACTATCTCAGCTAAGGGTTCAGCAGATAACTCATGCGATACAACAAAGTGCTCGGATATAAATGTATGTGAAGCACCAGTATCAATTAACACATAATCAGGATAACCACAAAGATAGCAATTACCTGCAATCACATCATCAGGGGCGGATTGTGCTTGCTCTTCAGTCAATGCAAACACCCTCTCTTGCGGTTTAGGAGGTTGGCTCACCGTTTGGCTTCCTCCTTGTCTACCCTGTTGTTGGAATGAATGCACAGAAGATGCTTGTCTTTCTGGAGGTGGCAATAATCTCGATGCCCCTGTATTCTGTGAACTTCCAACACCACGTTGAGGGCAGATTCTTGCAAAGTGTCCAGGTTGATTACAAATGCGGCAAAGGCCAAACACTCCTCTACACTGCTCCGTGTTGTGTTTGCCTCCACATTTTGTACAGTAATCACCAAATTTCTGTCCAGCTCCCAGTTGTTTGAATTCACTTGAACTGGAGGAGCTACTGGTACCTGAACGTTTGAATTGTTTTCCTTTTCCTTTAAAGAAATTTTTCTTTCCACTACTGCTGCTTCCAGCATCAAATCGAGGGGGTGATGGAATCTGTGGGTTCTCTTGTGCTGCTTTGGCTGCTGCTGGCACAAATTGTGCTCTTCTCTGCCTTAGCAATCCCGGTTCTGCTCCTTTTGCTCGATTCAATGCATCGGAAAAAGTATTTGGTCGGCCAGTGATCACCAAAGTAAACACGTCAGGATTCAAGCCATTGATTAACTGATCAGCTTGTGCTTCATCACTGATAGCAACATGTGGAGCAAATTTAAGCAAACTGGTAAATTTAGCAACATATTCTTCAATATTCAACTGCCCCTGTCTCAGGTTTGCAAACTCTGCCCCTTTATCCTTTCGATACGAAACGGGGAAAAATCTTTGATAGAAAGCTGTTCGAAATACTGCCCAAGTAATCACAGTACCCTGATTCTCAAGCGCTTTCTTGGTTGCTATCCACCAACTCTTACCCAGACCATGCAACTGGTGAACTATCAGTTTTACCCGACGATCATCGGTATAATCAAGTGCTTCAAATAATTGCTCAATATCTTCCAACCAGTTCTCACATTCTATCGCATTCTCTGTTCCTGCCAACGTTGGTGGTTTAAAAGACTGAAACCGTTTCAAAAACATTTCCATCGGGGTTGCAGCTGCATTCAATGTATCAGTCGATGTACTACCCTGCTCTGTTCACGGAATATTTCCTGTATGCCTGGTAGTTGTTCTTCGAGGAGGCATATCTAAAGATCAGAGAGATTTGTTCATAATTCATAATCATATCAATAACAAATATCAGTCCCTCCTCTGATTAGCACACATCAATGTGCTACTTCACAAGAGATTGAGTTCTGATTCATACTTCATTCAATACATGCTACCAATCACTTCGAAGAGCATGTAACTCGCATAATTCTTCGGCATACTCTTACCATTTATTCACAGTAATCAAATGATATGAATTCAAACAGTAAGACATATACCATGCAAGCATGCAATAGTTCAAACTCAATCTACCCCGCTCATCTAATTCAACAACTTAATAGTTTAGTGGGCTCTGATACCAGCTGTTGTGAGGCTCTCTTCTCACAATTAATCTTTTAATTTCATCTTATGGGCGTTTAATTAAAATAAACGAGTTTATCAAGTGAAACCTGGTTCATAACACATTTTTTTTGTAGACAGCAGAAGACTAAAGATCTCAACTTGTATCACAAAAGTCGTTTATTCATAATAACATTTTACTGTACAAGGTTATTACAACCTAAAATGCACTAGGACAAGTTTGATCCATAAAGACAAAAACCAGATTTCAACAGTCCTATGATCAACTATCTCAAAACATAGACTATCAACTGGTGTCTAGTCTTCTCGCTTCTCGCCCTTCGTTTAGGTAGTGATCTCTCGCTACCCTTGTTTACTCCCACTAGTTCCTTCCTCCTGTTGTCATGCACACATACAAAACAAAACAATAGCCGGAACACTCCGGTGAGAATCATCTCAGTATAATCCACAGATATGTGATAACAGAAATAAATGCATATCGAAGCATAAACATTCTAAAATGCAATGAATCTATCTCAACTCTTCGTTTCAGAATTGATTCCATTTCACATCAATGCCATCAAGATTCTTATCCAATCTTGACATGAATATTCATCTATCGAAACCAACTCAGGCTTCGAAAATCAGGTCATCTCAGTCCTGGGCATTAGAATCAATTCATAATCTCTTCGTATTATGCAATCTCATGCAAATATAAAAGATCCACTACCTGGGATGGATCGACACATACAACTCAAGTTCTAAATCAAGAACAGAAATTAGTATGTGATTTTATCGGGATACTCAAGAAAGATCATACTTGAGTATTCTAATTCCCTGACTCTCACTGTCAAATTATACCTTTGTTATCTTCTGGTAAGAAAATACTTCACTTATTGTTTTCAAGCTCTGTTTCAACACTTCCCGAGAACTTCACAGAATCAAAGTCTGATATCTGTAGCAAATGTTCCTAGTATTCAAATTCAATCCTATTTATAAGTGAAAGTATCTGGTTTCTGTGGAATTTCCAACGCAATCGGTATGAACTCCAAGTGTCATGCTGAGTATCAAAATAGGATATACTCACACCGCTTCGAAAACTAGATATCGTTACACAGATTCTTCAACTGTTGTTTAACTTCATCAGTTGTTGTTCGAAATAATCAAACTTTGTTTATATTAGAAATCTTACGACTGGGTTTAACGTTTCTTCATAAAGCAGTAGCAGCAACAAGTCGCAGTGATCGGTTCGCAACAATCACTAGTTACCATAAGAATCATTTGCAACACTAACCAGTTGCTGAGTTCCTCTTTCTCATAATATCCAGTCGCAGCAAGAATCCAGTCGCAGCACTTAGAAATCAAAACGATGTCGTTACAACTAATCTCAACGACGTCGTAATGTACCAACGTCTGATATCAAATTTCCGCTGAAAGAAAACCAGCAGCTGGTCGCTCTAATAATTCAACGACTGGTCTCGCTAATTTATTCAGAACGACATCGTATTGATGTTCCTGTTTCATAAGTCAAAACGATGTCGCATTACTCCCTCGGCTGGAACCAGATCTCACATACTTGCATCGACTGATTTGCGTAAATCAAAACGACGACGCCGCGCCTACGTCATCAAAACCAGTCGACACCTTAATAAACCAGCAGGTGCACCAGAACACCCGCAGCTGGTTCCCACGTGCATAATAGTAACCAACACGTGGCGCTTCCTCGTTGATCCTTATATTTACGCATCTACTGCCAGCAGCAACCAGTACAAGCGCAACGACTGAAATTCCAAATTCGACCAGTCGCAAGCTACAGTACCGTTGACCCGTGTTGACTTTGCTACAGTAACCTGCTGCTGACCGATTTCATCAAATTCGCTTCGTCTGGTTCCAACCACTTTCAACGATGCAAAGTTCTCAAACACACAACACTTCCAGAAGAAATCCGAGCTCATAATCAATCTTCATCAAAATCTATCATCTGGAACTTCAATTTACTAATTCTCGATGTAATAATTTCGGGCATTACACCAATGCTACCTCGAACGTATCAAACAACGGCCGAAAACGATGGGAATTGCCGGAGAAAAGCTACGGTGAACAGTAAACTAGGGTTCGAAGCGAAGAACACAATCGGGGAAAATATTCTAAGTATGGAATCTGGTGCTCGAAATCAAAGACCAAGTCTTCCTTAAATACATATCGCAAAAGCTGGTTAAATTATCCACCGACATAACCAGCAGGCACCAACAAACAAATACAACCAGCCGGTGCAACGAAACCAGCTGCTGGAATCTCAAACAATGCAAATCAAACGACGTCGTAGAACACTACCTACCACTGGTTCTCAACCAAAAGCTGGACAACCAGACAACTGGTTTAAACATCACGGGAAATCTCCAAAAGCTGGTACCAGCCACAACATATAAAACGCAGCGTTGCAACAAATCAAAACGGCGTCGCACCGTTGACGTCATCAAATCTGGTCGATAGCTCTCGCGCAATACCAGCTGCAAGCTACAGTATCCTCCACCAGCTGCAAGCTACAGTATCCTCCACCAGTTACAAGCTACAGTAGCGAACAAATCTCTCGTAGCTGGACAACCAGTCGAAACATCCAAACGACGACGTTTCCTCCTCGCGCTACAGGAATGTTGACCCGCGTTGACATCTGCTTCTACTGAACAACCAGTAGGAACACATGCGACCAGATCTCTCGATAGCGCTACACCAACACGACGTCGCTCCAACTAATCCAAACGCTGTCGTTTTGCCCTTGATGCCAAATACACAAATGCAACGGCTGGATACAACACGCTACCAGCTCTCACTTAACACAAATGCATCCAGCTTTCACTAAAACGATGGCGTTTAGGAATCTCGCGCCAAAACACGCTACGACTGGATTCACCAAAATGACCAGCTCTTACCACCAAACCAGCTTTTGCCCAAAATCTCAAAAATACGAAAATTCCCAGAATTGCTCCAAATGCTATTTCAGACCCGAAAATGCTAACCAAACTTACAAACAGATATCTAAGTCACCAGAAATCTCTAAAAGCCGATACAAATTCAGGTCTCACAGTAGTTGTATTAGGGGTAGCTACCAGGGCCTTATTCAATTCAGGGGCGACTCATTATTTTATTTCTGAGGAGTTTGTGCGGCGTAAGAATGTTGCCCAGGAGTGTTTTGCAGGAGGTTTATTGGTGACGATTCCATCAGGAGAGGTGGTGTCTACAGCTAGTGTCGTCCGTGATTTAGATTTGATACTGCAAGGCCAGACCTTTCACGCCAATCTGATTGTGTTCCCAATGCCAGAGTTTGATATTATTCTTGGGATGGACTGGCTGGTAGAGAATCAAGCGATTGTTGATTTCCAGTGCAGAGTAGTGCATCTTAGACCTCCTAGAGAGGAAGCTTTGGATTTCGTGGCGGCACGGAGCATGAGGAAGCCGCGTCTTATTTCATTCTTGCAGGCGAGGAAGCTTATTGGCGACGGCTGCCCGTCATTCTTAGCCAGCATTACAGCGACTACGGCACAGGATGGACCTTCTATTTCTATTGTGGAGATTGTTAGGGAGTATGCCGACGTATTCCCAGAGGATGTTTCTGGGATCCCGCCAGATCGATAAGTGGAGTTTTCTATTGAGTTGATGCCTGGTACAGTGCCGATCTCTAAGGCACCGTATCGTCTTGCACCTACTAAGATGAAGGAATTAAAGGAGCAAATTCTGGAACTGCTAGATAAGGGATTCATTCGCCCTAGTGTCTCTCCATGGGGTGCACCAGTATTATTTGTGAAGAAGAAGGACGGCAGCATGAGACTCTGTATCGACTACGGTGAGCTGAATTCGGTAATTGTCAAGAACAAGTACCCGTTGCCGAGAGTGGAGGATCTATTTGATCAGTTGCAGGGAGCTTCGATATTCTCTAAGATAGACCTTTGCTCTGGATACCATCAGTTGAAGGTGAGGGGGTCAGATGTGCATAAGACGGCCTTCAGGACTCGTTATGGTCACTACGAGTTCTTGGTGATGCCCTTCGGGTTGACGAATGCACCAGCGGTCTTCATGGATCTCATGAACCGTATATTTCAGTCATATCTGGATCAGTTCGTCATCGTGTTCATTGATGATATTCTTATCTATTCTTGGAGCAGGGAGGAGCATAGTCGACATCTGAGGACAGTACTTGGAGTCCTGAGGAAGCGCCGGTTATACGCAAAATTCAGCAAGTGTGAGTTCTGGCTAGAGAGAGTGGCGTTCCTTGGACACATCATTTCCAGCAGTGGAGTAGAGGTGGATCCATCCAAGGTTGAGGCAGTCAGAGAGTGGGCTGTACCGCGGAATGCATCGGAGATCCGCAGTTTCCTTGGTTTGGCAGGGTATTACCGGAAGTTCATCAAAGGCTTTTCATCTATTGCAGTGCCCTTGACTGCGTTGACGAAGAAGAACGCTAGATATATTTGGAGTCCAGAGTGCCAGCAGAGCTTTGATACTTTGAAACAAGCACTCACATCAGCGCCTATATTATCTATGCCATCGGGGCAAGGAGATTTTGTGATTTACACGGACGCATCGAAGCTAGGCTTAGGCGTTGTACTGATGCAGAATGACAGAGTTATCGCCTACGCTTCCAGACAGTTGAAGGTGCACGAGAGGAATTATCCGACACACGATCTTGAGCTAGCAGGAGTTGTTTTTGCACTAAAAATTTGGAGGCATTATCTGTATGGGGAGAAGTGCAAGATTTTCACCGACCATAAGAGCTTGAAATACTTCTTCACGCAGAAGGAGCTGAACATAGAGGAGGTGGCTATAGTTGGTGAAGGACTACGACTGTGAGATTAACTACCACCCCGGGAAGGCTAATGTGGTAGCCGATGCTCTGAGTAGGAAGACATCGGTTATTGCACATCTGACTGTTACGGAGCCGTTATAGTGAGAGATTCAGAGTTTGGGATTAGAGGTTTATACAGCTGGTGGAGCACCGAGATTGGGTTCCTTGACGGTACAATCCACCTATTAGATCGCATCCGTAGTAGCCAGACCAGTGATGAGCAGCTACATAAGTGGAGACTGAGGGACGAGGTGAAGGGAGGTGGACTCTACTCAGTGGGGGATGGGATTGTGAGATATAAGGGACGATTATGGGTCCCTTCGGATGATGTGCTGAGAGAGTTTATTATGACGGAGGCCCATGCATCACCGTACTCTTTCCACCCAGGGAGTACGAAGATGTACCGAGACCTACAACAATTATATATTGGTAGCCAGGTATGAAGCGTGACATCAGCCGTTTTGTGTCCGAGTGTTTGACGTGCCAGCAGGTTAAGGCAGAGCATCAGAGACCCGCCGGGCTCCTGAGACCTCTCCCTATCCCTGAGTGGAAGTGGGAGAACATTTCGATGGATTTTTATTGTGGGACTTCCGAGGACCGTTAGAGGGTCGAACTCGATATGGGTGATTGTGGACCGACTCACCAAGTCGGCACATTTTCTACCGATGAAGACCACATTCACTATGACTCAGTACGCGGAGCTATACATCAGAGAGATTGTCAGACTGCATGGCATTCCAGTTTCGATTGTTTCCGATCGGGATACACGCTTTACATCAGCATTTTGGAGGAGTCTTCATGCGTCACTTGGGACGAAGCTCCATTTCAGCACTGCATTCCACCCTCAGACAGATGGACAGATGGAGAGGGTGAACCAGGTACTAGAGGATCTGTTGAGAGCATGCGCTATTGATTTTCAAGGAAGTTGGGAATCGAAACTGCCGTTAGTAGAGTTTGCATACAATAACAGCTTTCAGGATTCCATAGGCATGGCACCATATGAGGCTCTGTATGGAAGGAAATGTAGGTCACCTATCCATTGGGATGAGATTGGAGAGAGAGCAGAGTTGGGACCTGATTTGTTCAGCAGACAGTAGAAATAGTGCAGAGGATCAGAGATAGGATGAGGACTGTAGAGTCGACAGAAGAGCTATGCCGATTTGAGGTGGAGAGACCTAGAGTTTTCAGTAGGAGAGCATGTCTTTGTGAAGGTCGCTCCAATGAAGGGTGTTATGAGATTTGGTAAAAAGGGTAAGCTAGCACCCCATTACATAGGACCCTTCGAGATCCTCGACCGAGTGGGGACCTTAGCCTATCGAGTGGCCTTACCGTCGAGCTTAGCAGCGGTGCATAACGTCTTCCACGTCTCCATGCTCTGGAAGTACGTATCGAATCCTTCGCATGTGTTGAGCTTTGAGCCCCTGCAGTTGACACCACATATGACTTTTGAGGAGCCAGCCGTTCGTATATTAGGCAGGCAGGATCGGAAGCTACGCAGCCGGACTATTCCTATGGTCAAGGTCCAGTGGCTGAATCACTCCGAGGAGGAGGCCACTTGGGAGGTAGAGGCTGACATCAAGGAGCGCTACCCAGATCTTTTCGATAAGTTTTCGAATTTCGAGGACGAAATTCTTGTTAAGGGGGAGAGAATTGTAACGCCCAGGAATTTTGCTACCTAAATCGCATGCCTTATCGTTTTATTTAATTATTTGCATGATTATTTCCTTTCGATTTATTTGACTTGGGTTTTGAGTCCTTTTAGAGTTTGTATTTAGATGATGCAAGGCGGGAAGGAAGACGACGGGGACACCGAGGTATTGAGGTTTTCAATGAAAAATTTATTTCGGAGTCGTTTAAAGAATTTAGTAAATTGAGGGATTAAGAATTTTATTCTTTTAAATGAGTAAAATATTGCTACTAAAATGACAAGTTGATGGATCTGTTTTGACAGATCCTGATTAAGTTTTGAATTACACAAAACCTGTTATTGTGTTTCTAACAATTCCAATTAAGTGTGCAGATTCTAGCTATCGAAGAAGATGATGAACAGTCGAAGAATCTGTCCAGCCGATGGTTCAAGTTTAAGTTCAGAAGTTGGTTTGGTGCATTCATTTAGACGGCAGCTGGATTAGAAATGGAGACGTCCAAAGTTGAATCAGTTGTTCGTAATCAGCTGGAGCATAGTGAACCAGCTGGAACGATAACAACCAGCTGCAAGCGCTAAAGAGAAAAGATGAACCAGCTGGTACATGAATTGAGAAGTCTGCTGGAGAAATAGATCGAAGAAGAAGATTCCAGTCGCGATTATAAGTACTGTTGACGAATCTATTGACAGTCGCTATTCAAGAAGCTAAGAAGAATCGCAAGCTGGAGCTGGAACGATAAAGATCAGCTGGAGCGCTAAGCGTATATGACATCAGCAGTGAAGTCATCATTCAGCAGGAAGCTACAGTGATCAGCAGGAAGCTTTCAGCAGACGAGAAGAGAAGTGAAAGAGATGAAGCGACGTCGTGCTAAAGAATCAGCAGATGGTTTAGCGTTGATGACATCATCGGTGACGTCATCATAATCAGCAGATGGTTTGAGTCCAGCAGTCGCAAGATACCAGCAAGTAGCTTGTACATCCAGACGCAAGAGAGAAGCAACGTCGTAGAGGAGGAAATCCAGTCGCAAGCTACTGTTCACCAGCTGATGATATTTGGAGATAGCGATAGCAAAACGATGTCGTTTACATAAGTTGATACGACAGCGTTTTGCCCTTGCGATTCAGCAGATGCTCTTTGCATTGATAACCAGTCGCAAGAACCAGTCGCAAGCGTTTGATCTAACCAGCTGGACAACCAGACGCAAGCAACAGCACATCCAGTCGAGAGCTTCAATGAACCAGCTGTTGCTATGAATCCAGTCGCAAGCTTTGCGTATCCAGTCGACATGGAATCCAGTCGCAAGAAAGCAGATATAGTGGAGAGTTACAATCCAGACGCAAGATATCAAGTCGCAGTATTTGAAGATTCAGCAGAAGCGCAAAGCAGTTGAAGATTGAATCAGCAGCGAAGCAGTTGACGATTTACGAGAGCTGGATGTCAACTGCTGAGCGCAATTCAAATGGCAAAAACGCTCAAGATGGAAAGAATCAATGGCTGAGATTTAGTCGTGCAAATTGCCTCAATTAAAGGAAACAAGATTTGTACTATTCTGGGAAATAGTACAATTTACAGAGGAGCGTTGCACAGAAATGGAAAGACGACAATTTGGCCTTGACAAGCGCAGAACAGTTTTGGAATCTATCTAACGGCTAAATTCAAACAGAGGCTATATATTCGAGAAGCGCCATTAAAGAAAGATGATGAGTGAGCGGGACGATGTTGGTGTGACTACAGCACTGTTGAAAAAATACATTGATTACACAGTGCACCAACAGAGGGAAAATGAAAAGAAAGACGAAGCAATTGACCGCCATTAGAGAGGAGCTTTCACGAGAGTCGATTGCTGAGTCTATATTAGCTTGTTAGAGCATTTCCCTAGTGTGTGAGAAAAACAGAGAGTTGAGAGCTTCATTGTAACAATCTCACACAGAGAGATTCATTCACACTTTATTGGTGAATGAATCTCAAAACGTTTCACAGTTCCCCTCCAAGCACGAAGACGTAAAACTCATGTGTATGTAGTTAGTCACACAGTTGCGGCTGGTGTGCATTTGAGGAGTCTAGGAGTCCACACAAGTGCTGCTTGTGTGGGTGGGTGTTTGCAGATGTGCTGTAACCATCAAAGTCTTCTAGTGGAGCCTTCCGAGGTGGAAGAAGGGGAGATGTAGGACATTGAAGTCCGAACTTCCAGAAACAAATCGCTTGTGTATAGTACTCTGTTATTCATTCAGCACCTGCATATTTTACTTAGCATTCTTGCATCGCATAACATACAGCACGCACTTATACTTAGCATCGCACGTTAACAGTTTAGCACTTGCATAGTCTTGAACAGATTTATGTTGTACATAAATCTGTTTGAGTTTTTTTTTAAAATATAGGATTCAGTTCTGGTATTTTCCGCATGATTTTTAAATCATACCAGATCTGTCTCCGGTGCTCTTCT
>KQ992342.1:251567-267481 GCA_001598015.1 Dorcoceras hygrometricum
TCGCAAGCTGGAGCTGGAACGATAAAGATCAGCTGGAAGCGTAGATGACATCAGCAGTGACGTCATCATTCAGTAGGAAGCTACAGTGATCAGCGGGAAGCTATCAGCAGATGAGAAGAGAAGTGAAAGAGATGAAGCGACGTCGTGCTGAAGAATCAGCAGATGGTTTAGCATTGATGACGTCATTGGTGACGTCATCATAATCAGCAGATGGTTTGAGTCCAGCAGTCGCAAGGTGATGTCATCACAATCAACAGTTGGCATTCAGCAGATGAGAAGAGAAGTGAATGAGATGAAGCGACGTCGTGCTGAAGAATCAGCAGATGTTTTGAGTCCAGCAGTCGCAAGATATCAGCAGGTAGCTTGTACATCCAGACGCAAGAGAGAAGCGACGTCGTAGAGGAGGAAATCCAGTCGCAAGCTACTGTTCACCAGCAGATGATATTTGGAGATAGCGATAGCAAAACGATGTCGTTTACATAAGTTGATACGACAGCGTTTTGCCCTTGCGATTCAGCAGATGCTCTTTGCGTTGATAACCAGTCGCAAGCGTTTGATCTAACCAGCTGGACAACCAGACGCAAGCAACAGCACATCCAGTCGAGAGCTTCAATGAACCAGCTGTTGCTATGAATCCAGTCGCAAGCTTTGCGTATCCAGTCGACATGGAATCCAGTCGCAAGAAAGCAGATGTAGTGGAGAGTTACAATCCAGACGCAAGATATCCAGTCGCAGTATTTGAAGATTCAGCAGAAGCGCAAAGCAGTTGAAGATTGAATCAGCAGCAAAGCAGTTGACGATTTACGAGAGCTGGATGTCAACTCCTGAGCGCAATTCAAATGGCAAAAACGCTCAAGATGGAAAGAATCAATGGCTGAGATTTAGTCGTGCAAATTGCCTCAATTCAAGGAAACAAGATTTGTACTATTCTGGGAAATAGTACAATTTACAGAGGAGCGTTGCACTGAAATGGAAAGACGACAATTTGGCCTTGACAAGCGCAGAACAGTTTTGGAATCTATCTAACGGTTAAATTCAAACAGAGGCTATATATTCGAGAAGCGCCATTAAAGAAAGATGATGAGTGAGCGGGACGATGTTGGTGTGACTACAGCACTGTTGAAGAAATACATTGATTACACAGTGCACCAACAGAGGGAAAATGAAAAGAAAGACGAAGCAATTGACCGCCATTAGAGAGGAGCTTTCACGAGAGTCGATTGCTGAGTCTAGATTAGCTTGTTAGAGCATTTCCCTAGTGTGTGAGAAAAACAGAGAGTTGAGAGCTTCATTGTAACAATCTCACACACAGAGATTCATTCACACTTTATTGGTGAATGAATCTCAAAACGTTTATCAGTTCCCGTCCAAGCACGAAGACGTAAAACTCTTGTGTATGTAGTCAGTCACACAGTTGATACAAGTGCTGTTTGTGTGGGTGGGTGTTTGCAGATGTGCTGTATTCATCAAAGTCTTCTAGTGGAGCCTTCCGAGGTGGAAGAAGGGGAGATGTAGGACATTGAAGTCCGAACTTCCATAAACAAATCGTTGTGTATTGTATTCTGTTATTCATTCAGCACTTGCATTTTATTTAGCATTTCATAACACATCAATTGTCACAAATATGCACAGGCGCACATCCGGGCAGATTTCTGTCTAACAGAAATCTGTTTAGTTCATGTTTTGTTAAAACTGCTTGTGTTGAGTTTTAAAATATAAGGATTCATTTCTGGTGTTTTCCGTATGTTTTATACATACCAGATCTGTCTCCGGTGCTCTTATTCGTGTGATTTTAAATGTTCAAGAAAAAGAGGTATTGCACCTCAAGTGTTGTAGCAGCGCGCAAAATTTTCTAAAGTCTTTTAACAAGCGCGGCTGCTGATCCTATTTTCGGACCACCACAAGTTTTACACACCCTTGCATCATTATTTAAAATCAACTCTTCTTACCTTATCCTAACCCCATATTTTCGAAAATCATAGGCTATAAGGGGAGTTTATTTTCACCAAACTTTCATTCAAAACTTCTAAGTGTGGAGGAGTAGCACTTTTATCAATTTAAATAGCAATTTTGAGTATTCCTTAAAAACACAACTCTTGCCATTAATGTACCAAATTATTCCTAAATTACCCTCACTAATCTACCTAATTATTCCTAAATTACCCTCACTAATCCCTCCCCAAAAAAAAAAAAAAAAAAAACCTCACCCCTCCCTCTCCATCCCTCTCCCATTGCCTCTCCATTTTTGTGGTGGCTTGAAGCTTCTTCCTTGGCTTGGTGTGGTGTTCCTTGTCTTCCTCAAAGCCTACATCACCTCTTGGTTGTAATTTTTTACAAATAAAGGCAAGTACAAAGCTTCCTTGAATGCACTTTTCAAGCCTATGTATATATGTGTGATTGATTATGTTATGGTGATTGGATGAATCCACTTTTATTGCATATCATGCTGTTTAATGTAACTCATTCATGTATTTTGCAGCCTAGTTCAGATCTGGACCTTAGGTGAAGGAGAGGGTAAGGCCGTTTGGTGGGTGTGAGTGAGGTTGTGTTGGGGTTGTCAAGGGTGGATCTTGAAGGGAGGAGAAGTCTAGTATGTCATGGGTTTCGATTCAAAGGGGTTAGAAGGGGTACTAATGGTCGTCCATGAGCTGTGTGAGGGGTAGTTCGGGTGCTGAGTCAAGGGAAGGGGCTGGTTCGAAGTGGTGTCCCTAGCCTCTCCCAGATTTGTTCCTGTGCGCGACCAGTAGGGTTGCGAGCGTCACTGTGGTCACCTCAGACATTGTTTTCGAATTCGGTTTGTTTCAGCAGCTAGCCCATCGAGTTAGGGTTACGTGGGTCCAAGTTTGAGGTCATTTGGTTAAGAAATGAATTTTATATGATTTGTACGGTTTTGTCGCGTAGAGTGGGTCCTTTCGGGGCATTTTCGGGAAAGGTGGGAAACTGAGTCCTAGGGGCTGCCAAAATTCATGAATGACATTACCATATGTTTTAAGGATATTATGAACTGTTTTTAAGCATTTTCAGCATTTATGAGATTTTTAATATTTTATGAAAATTTAAGGCCTAGAAAATGATTTTTAGCATGTTTGACTATTTAAAGTGCATATGCTTACTTTTAAAGTATTTATGGGCAGAATGTTTTTGAGGTTATGAAATTTATTTAATTATTGAGGATTTGAGAAAATTATTTGAGGCAAGTATGAGGAAAAATGATTTTTTTGAATGATGTGACTTGATTGTGGTTTTTCTATGATGGATATGGGGTCTGGAGACGTTCCGCTTGCCATATCAAAATGACGGGTCTGGGCTTCAGATAAGTACTGAAGTGCCTTTCCAACTGACGGGTCTGGGCTCCAGATGAGTACTGGAGTGCCTTTCCAACCTAGTACTAGTGTTTATTAGCTTGATCAAGCGACTTGAGGTTGAGGAACCACCGTCGAGGAACGGAATTCACGAGGAAAATGTTTTAGAAATTCATTTTTATTTATGCAAAGATTTTTATTTATCTTGAGCATGAAATTGTTTTTAATGCATACCCTTTTAAGTTAAGAAACTATTTTAAGTAGAAATATTTTAATGCATGTGCATGTATTATTTAGTACTCGTTATCTCAGTTTTGTACTTGTTGAGTCTTTAGACTCACTATGCTTGGATGGTGTAGATGAGGCTGAGATCGAGATTGAGGGGCAGGATTCCTGATCGGATTGCAGTCGGACTTGGCACCTACCCAGCGACCTATTGTTTCCGCTTAGCATTTTCAGTATTTTCAGCATATGTCGACTTGTTTTGAGAAAAGTATATTTGCAGTCGGACTTGGCACCTACCCAGCGACCTATTGTTCCGCTTAGCACTTTCAGTATTTTTAGCATATGTCGACTTGTTTTGAGAAAAATATATTTTTCTTATGCATGAGGATTATTTTTATGACTTAGACAAATTTCAGCTATCATGCACGTTTATTTTGTTGGTTAAAGCTTTTATTATTCATAGAAACCTTATGACAATGACTTACTATTATTGCTTCATTTATAAATGTTTTTATCATGTGGTAGTTGGTATATAAAAAATATATATATATTCCTAGTATTTTCTTTTCCGCATTTATGATCTCTTTTAAATTAAAAATAATTTAAGAAGTGAGGGACGTTACATTTTGGGTTTAGTTGAGAAGATAAGAATCGGAAATAGACTCTGTAAATTATGGCAAAGTTTTTACAGGGATGAATTCATCACCCTGTATGAACATCTAATATTAAAGAACTAGAATCATGGGATCTGTAAGATCCACAGAGAAATTACACTTATACTTAAAATATTGGTTTTACCACCAACCAAAAATTGAAACCAACAATTACGAATACAACAAGTATCAACAGACAAGCCAACATAAAACCAAATCTGCTTACAACGATAGCACAGGGCATTCCCCAGCGACAACACCCACACACAGAGATATATATATATATATATATATATATATATATATATAGACATATATACATATATATATTTGGGAAACTCTAATCAACTTCTGGGGTCATCACCAGCTGACTCATCTCCACGGCCAGCTGAATAACCTGGAAAACCTGAATGGAACATAACAAACCAAACACCCCAAAGGGATGGGGTCAAACCCCTAGTACGGAGAGCAACTTAAAACAGCAATTAGACAACAACAGATATAAGTATGAATGTGTTATGCATGAGGGCAGCAGGCTACAATCGAAACAGGAGGCCAAATGAGCTCAACAACAAACAACTTACACAAGTCGAAAGAGAGAAGTGGCCACGATGTATGTGAGAGCGTGGTAGCTATCCACTCGTCCCAACATACTATACCAGAAGTATAAGCCAAATTACTCGAGTTGCTGTTGCCAAAGCTCATGAGAGCGTGGTAGCTATCCACTCGTCTCATTGCGGCTAACAAATTGATTAGGAGAGAGATGAGGAGCACGGTATTTCCGCTCGTCCTCACTAAAAGTATCCTGGTACGGACGAGTTAGCACAACAACATACATCTAACAAGATATGAGCTCAATATGGAATATGCATGTATGCAGAAACAGTAGCTTGCAATAACCAGCACAGAACAACAGCAAGCAACAACAATACGATAGCATACACACTTCATACATACCAGCAAGCATACACAAATATCCAAGCTTATCCCAAAGCTGTAATACTAGCTAAAATCCGTACCATAGCTTCTGTGCTACAATTACCACAACGAGTGTCCCAAACAATCAGATCTGAAACCTGAGCAGACCAATCGATCGGAATACCAACAGACGACACACTATAGCTTCTTCGCTTTCCTCTTCTAGCTGCTCAAAGCCCTCAAAAGCAGTGTAGAAGTAAGCGTCTTGGAGAGGAGATCTCAACGCTACCAACCTCACTCAAAGCTGCGTCGTCTACCGCCGGGAATCGGAGAAGATAGGTTACGGTGAACAGTAAGGGTTTCGCTACAGTTGAGGGCATGTTACGGGGAGAGATATTTTCTAAGTGTTGAGAAACAATGGCGTGCGCCAGGTCAAAGTCCTCTATATATATAACTTAAATCCGCCAGTTCTGGTGAATAGTAGCCACCGACAACTCAGGGCTCCCAGCTGGTACCAACTCAGATCTTAGCACTATATCAGATCTGACTCCTCTACGCTACACCAGATATGACTACCACCAAACGACGTCGCACAGGAATCCCGCTCAGGATAAACAGATCACTGCTTAACCATCTGGTGCACCCAGCTGCTCACATTCGCTAAACGGATCTCAACAGATCACGCTTCGAGTCCTTTCCCGTGGACCTATCAGATTACTGGTAACTAGCGTCCAATATGGCGCCGTTAAACAACGTCGCACTACCTCCAGATCTGGACAACTCGGAACCAGTCCACGTAGCGCTACCAGCTCACACTCGTTCACATCCGACCTCAGCCGGTACCTATGAACCGTACCGATTTACACTAAAACCACGAACCAGGCCAGTCCACACAGTACTAGCAGATTTCTCTTCAAATATGATTTCCTCCAAACGACATCGCTTCAGCACCCGCTTCGATTTCCCTCTAGCGTACCCAAGGTAGCTTGCTACGACAATATACAAGCGACTCCAACCAACCTGATCTGACCGTTCTACGAAAACCAGATCAGAGCTAATCTACGCACGAACCAGCTAGCTCTCCTTCATATCTTACGCCAACACCCGATTAATTAAATTAATTACTCCACTAATCTTTCGGGTCTCACACCGGGAACACCGTACTAGTCTTACCAACGGGTTTATAGCTGTAAGATTTTCAATTAATAAAATATCAAGTTCTTAATAAAAAAATGGAAAAAATTTCGAAATTACTGCTCTCAAAGTTTTACAGGTGGCCAACCGAGTCTCTCTGGGACCACATCCATAGTAAGACAGCTCAAAAGCAGGTACCCACTATCAAAAGCAGAGAAGGACAACACAATTGTCAAAGTAAAGTGGAGGACAAAAGCATTCAATAGAAAAGAAACGGACAACCACATTATCAAAAGAAGACAGACAGCTCAAAGAGATACCGTTATCACAATACTCAAAAGCAGACACGTCTTTCAAAGACACGTGAAGAATATATTGATCACAAAACGACAAAAGCAACAAAAGCAAAAGGAGAAAGAGACTTCAAATGTATTTTTCAATATAAACATTGTATCATTTCAATAGAAGAGAGCGAGTTTAGCACACACACACACAAGTTTGTATCTGCTCATCTACTAAAGCTTTCTGCAAATTTCAATTGTAAGCTTTTATA
Organism: Dorcoceras hygrometricum; assembly: GCA_001598015.1. Lineage (NCBI taxonomy): Eukaryota > Viridiplantae > Streptophyta > Magnoliopsida > Lamiales > Gesneriaceae > Dorcoceras > Dorcoceras hygrometricum. Next base: position 258,353 of record KQ992342.1, read on the forward strand.
TCTTTTCAATAATAAAATATCAAGTTCTTATCATTCTGTTTAAATTATCATTTACAACATTCCTGTTTTTATGATCATGTCTACTTCGTTTTTATGATCTTGTATACTTCCTTTTTGGTATAAGAGTCGTGGCTGTTTCTTCATTTTGACATTTAATCTTGTAGGCAATTCTTTCCATGCCCATTTCTTGTAATGTATTAAAATTTCGTACTCAGATTTTCCATCTATATTCCATTCAATAATGGATTGTCCGTCATATTTGGTACTTTTGAATTGGTTTCTTTATTCATAACTGATATCGACCGTGTAGGTCTTTGATAGTAATTACGGGTATTATGATTATTATTAAATCATCGTCTTCTGTTAAATATTTTGTTAATTTGGTCATCTTCATCTTCAAAGGATTTTCAATAATATTGACATCATCCAATGATTCCTCGTCAGAATCATCAGTACTTAAATTTGGTGATTCATCACATCGATCATTCTTAGTTTCTACACAATTGATTTTACTTCCGGATGTACCAATCTCAGAAAGTTTTGCTGAGATTTTATTGAGGATATGATCAGTATTATTTTGAAAGCTTATGTGTTTTTCTTTTACTTTTGGGATGATTTTTGTTTGGAAAAAGCGTTTGGATGTATCATTAAATGAAGAGTTTTTTTTATGTTGAGGTTGGTTGAGATTATTTGAAATATTATCTACTTAAGTAGCTATTGTCTTAAGTATTTGATTAGAATAGTTATTCTGTTGGAGAATCTTATTAATATCTTCTGTTTTAACTGGTTCTTTGTCACTGTGTCCTCTTTTAAAAGGATCAGCTGTGACTTCACCCTTTGATGTTTGAAGTTTTAGAGGTTGTAAAGGTGGATGAATAGCAGAGACAGAATCATTATTTATTAGAGTCCATTTTTTGTGCAGACTAGTATTAACTTGGATAACAGATTTATTTTGAAAATCAGTAAAGCCTTCGACAGATAAGAATATTGTTAAGAATGTATAAAAATGAGTATTTGATTTAATTGTCTTCATTTTTGTAGTCCATTCAGTGTGAATATATTCTTTAATATCTTAATCTAATTTTTCATACCATGTGTGTTTTTCATTATGAAATTGATCTTGTAATTCTTCACTTAAATATTCAAAATCTGGTGGAATGTTTGTCCAGATGTGATCATCATCATACAGGAAACAGAGGGTAAAGTTGTAGGAGAATAATTTTAAGGTGATGAAGGTCCTGATTTGGGTTTAGGAATATGAGTAACACAATCATATTTGGTAGAATTTTTTGAGAAAGTAGAGAATGAATGGCGAGAAGATTGAGATCTTTGTAAAGTAGGTGTAGAAATAGGTTTTATATGTGATTAACTTTTATGGTAGTTTTTCCATCTTCTTCTTCAATTATCTGTGAAATATATCGTCTTTCTATATTACGATGTATTTGTGGGGTATTAACGATGAATTGTTGAGGGATTGTTATTTCATTCCATTTCAGCCTTTTTGGAGTAAAGACCGTAGGTTGCTCAACATCTATTTTTAACAGAATAGTTTCTTCTCTCGAAGAAGAAATTCAGTTATATTTTGGGTTTAGTTGAGAAGATAAGAGTCGGAAATAGACTGTATAAATTATGGCAAAGTTTTTACAGGGATGAAATTCATCATCCTAAATATGAACATCTAATATTAAAGAATCTAGAATCATGGGATCTGTAAGATCCACAGAGAAATTAGGGGAACAATTAAAATAAATTGGTCCGTTACATATATTAGTTTGAATCATTGATAGAAGAGATATTTGATATCTCTTGAGTCGTTTATCTCTAAGAGCTAAGTAGATTGGAGTATCAACTCCAATATGAACTAAGGGTTTGACTGCTATTTGAATTAACCCAAAGTGTAAGTATCTGTAATTCTTTTGTATGTAATCTAGAATCATGGGATCTGTAAGATCCACAGAGAAATTAGGGGAACAATTAAAATAAATTGGTCCGTTACATATATTAGTTTGAATCATTGATAGAAGAGATATTTGATATCTCTTGAGTCGTTTATCTCTAAGAGCTAAGTAGATTGGAGTATCAACTCCAATATGAACTAAGGGTTTGACTGCTATTTGAATTAACCCAAAGTGTAAGTATCTGTAATTCTTTTGTATGTATTTTTGAATAGTAGTATTATTTAAAAGAGCGATACTCTGTGAATTCTCTTGGATTGACAGAGTTTCTTCATGATTTTTGACGGAAAAAGCAGTTTTGAAATCTGTTAAGCCTATCTTATATATGTTTTCTATGTGTTCTTGAGGTATAGTCCAGTTTGAGTAATCTATAGGCATATGGGTTTCATGGCTTTGAACAATGTTCTGGGATCTAGAACTAGATCCTAAAGATAATAGGTTCCTTAATCTTAAAGCCAACTTGACTAATACAGAGAAACCTTAATTGTAACGCCCCAGAATCCATAGAACCATATATATGAATCTTATTTCTTTCAAGGGTCGAAATGACAATTTAAATGTTAGCATAAGCTATTTTATGAAAGCTGATTTTACTAATTTCAGAAATGTGGTACGACGCAGCAGGTTCCAGCAGATGACACTCCAAGCGCAATATACGAGCAGATTTTAGAAATTTGTTGAAAATAATTTTAAGGAGAACAAAATGGTTTCTTGTAAGAAGGGTTTGGTAGATCTGCAAACTAAAATATTGGGAGGGAAATTTTACTAAAATTCATAACTTTAGGTAAGGTGTGTCATGCTTGATGACTACAACTCACCTGCCACTAATCCCTCCCATACAAATACTTGTTTCGAAGGAAAGTTCATCTTCACTTGCAAAAAGAAAACTCTTTTGTGTTCTCTCAACTGTCTTTGTAAAGCTCAGTTCAAAGGCAAGTAAAGCTGATCCTTGCTACACAATTTGAAGCATATATTGATTTTTCTCATGTTATGGATCTGCTTGCCTGTATGTTTAAAGTTATGTTTAAGTTCATGTTTAAGAAGATTTACGAATGTTTAAGGAAAAGAAATATTGTGTTCAAAGTTACGTTTTCTGCTTCCAAAGTTTTCCAGAATGTTTTAAGAAAGTTTGAGGATGTTTAAAAGTATTGAGGAGTTCGGATTTGAGTCACGTATGTTTATGAGTGTTCTTCTTTCTGGTGAATGGTAACATTTGAACTTGACTCTATGTAATCGGAGATGCTAGTCGGATCAGAAACTAAGTCTGGTTTGATAGGCAGAATTGGTATCGTAGATGTCGTTCTTAATGTTGCAGCACCAAGTTCTTAATCAGACTTTGTTTCCTATGTTACCAACCAAATTCCATATTTTATTCAGAAGCCTCATTTCAGATTCGTGTTTTTGCTACACATCTGAGTTTGGTCAGATTTCACATTATTATTCACTTCACTGTTGAGTTGATTACGATTTTGCGTTGACATCTGAGTTGAGTTGACCAAACGATATCTGTTTATTTTCCAAACACTATTCCGTTGGAGATATCTGTTCCCGCTATAACTGCAGTTCCATAGCCAAATCTGTTTCATTGATTGGCGACGTATTTTCCTAGTCAGACTTCTGTTTCGCGCTAACTCTATAGTTTCCTTGTCACATCTATTCCGACGTTAGCGTATACTATTTCTAGTATAGATTCTGTTCCATGATAGAGATCTGTTTTGCTTTCCCGTATAGTTTCCTTTAGAGAAATCTGTTTGCATTTCAGGGATCATTTTCCAGTATTCAAAATCTGATACTCAGTAAGTTTTAAATTTGAGAAGCGAGTTTTAAAAGAAATGAACCCCGATGATTTTCAAAGGAGATTTCAAAGAAGATTTCAAAAGACAAGAGTTTAAAGGAATGAAAGTTTATTTTAAGGATTTATGCCATAGATAACAGACGGTCATAACGAAAGGGTGAGCAGTTGTCCAGATGTCAGTTTCCCTTTCGGTGAGCAGTTGTCCAGATGTCGATTGTCCCTTCACAATGAGCTATATGCTAGAACTGATATCAGAAGTAATTTGATCAACTGCACAACGGACCTAAGGATAGATTCTAAGCCATAAATCTTAAAGTGCAATAATTAAATGAAAGGGATCTGGGTTATTGTCCCCGCATCCAAAGTTATGAAAGAAAGTTTTAAGAAAGTTTACGAAAGAATGTTTACGTTTAAATGAAGTTCCTTTAAACTCAGTTATGTAAATGTTCAGATGTCTGCCTGAGTTTAATGACTTTGTTATTACTCAGATTTTACTTGCTGAACCCCTAGGCTCATTAGCTTTTAAAATGGTGCAGGTGAGACAGTTAAGGGACAAGCGGAAGGTGGAAGCTGAGACAGCTGGGTGGTGAAATGCTTATTTATGGACAGAGTTTTCCGTGTCTTAGCCGTTGTTGTCTTTTATCTTAGACATCTGTATTAGATCTATTGCAACAGTAGTAAATTCATATAGAATTTCAGATGTTGTAATATCGCATTTGCAGTATATATGAAATCTGTTTTCCGCAAATTTTAAGTACTTAGCGCCGAACGTATGTATGTTAGATTTGTGTTTGTGTTTCTAAATTCTCTCAGTTATAAGAAATACAGCTTATAACAAATTATCCTTCAGCCCTTCTTTTTATTTCAAAATTTTAATCCACCTCAAATCCGTGACCCCGTGGGTTCGGGCGTCACAACATGGTATCAGAGCAATGTTCCTGAGATAAACACATGCACTGTCAGTTGGATCAGATTTCATCGACCGTTTCTCCAAAGCTGTGTCTCCAAAGCTGTGAGTTTATTTTCAGAGCATTGTCTTTAAATTTTTAACATGTTCTGATAATTATATGTAGTGGATTACGGGCTATTGATTATAAGATGTCAGGAATAGAAAGAGGTAGAAGAGGTATTCCTTTAGAGGAAACCAGCTCTGATAGTAATGCTAGTATCGCTCAACTCCTAAGACTGCTGGTAGAGCAAACCGGCAGAGGTAATGGCCAATATTCTAGCAGTATAAGACCAAGCCATGATGATTCCCAAGAAAAGTTTAGAAGACAGAAGCCGAAGGAGTTTAGTGGTACAACGGATCCATTAGTTGCTGAAAGTTGGATCAAATCGATGGAGGTTATTTTTGAGTACCTCCAGATGCCAGATTTAGATAGGCCTAGGTGTGCTATCTACATGTTAAGAGATGACGCCATGATTTGGTGGGAAGGAGCTAAGCTGTCTGTGGATTTGTTGAATCTTACTTGAGCAGATTTCGAACAAGTATTCTTTGAGCAATACTTCACGGTAGACAAGAGGTCTGAATTGAAGAGGGAGTTTTTGACCCTGAAACAGGGGAGCATGATCGTACAGGAATATGTACGGGCATTTGAAAGAGGGTGTTACTTTGTGCCTTTGATAAGTTACCACCATAAAGAAAAGTTAAGTCATTTTGTGGAAGGATTGAAGCCTATGTTCAAGATGAACGTTAGGCTATCTGTGCCCAAGACTTACAGAGAAGCAGTGGATAGAGCCCTGCGAATTGAAAGATACTGGAAGGATGTTGATGAAGAAAGGCAGCAGAAGAGGCAGGCCTTTCAGCAGAAAGATCAGAGGCCCTTCAAGAAGCAAAATAAGAATCAACAGAGGCCTCAAGAGCAGAAACCTCTACCGATACAACCCATTAGTGCAGTTCCAGCTAGCAACAACAGACCAGTATGTCCTAAGTGTCAGAAGATACACCCTGGTCAATGCAGACTTGGACATAACGTCTGCTACAGATGTGGGTTGCCAGGGCTTATCATGAGGAATTGCCCAAAATCAAGGAAACTGGTGACCAGTAGAGCCTACGTGATGACAGCTGATCAAGCCAACCCAGACTCGACGGTAGTCATGGGTAAGTTTATGATTGCTGGTTTGCCTTATATGGATTAGATAGATTCATGAGCTACTCACTCCTTTATAGCAGCCATGTTTGCTAAGAGGTTACCCATTAAACCTGACCAAGTAGCTATAGGCTTTTGTTGGAGAAGAGTTAGTATCCCTTTGTTTCGAGGTTTAGAACTTGAACTTCAAGGGCATTTGATTACTGCAAATTTAATTGTGTTACCAATGCCTGAATTTGATATGGTTTTGGGAGTAGACTGGCTGACTGAGTATGGAGTAGTGATAAACTTTAAGCTCCGAACAGTAGTGGTTAATCCACCTAGAGGGGATCCATTTAAGTTTGAAGCCAATCATGTTTGGAGGATTCCCCGTATTATATCAGCTCTTAAGGCTCAACGCTGTTTGAGGAAAGGAGGGGTAGTATTCTTGGCAAGTTTGTCGTCCTTAGCAACGACTAGTAAGCCCCAAATTTCAGATGTGGAGGTGGTGAGCGAATTTCCCGAGGTTTTTCCAGAGGATATATGTGGACTACCACCAGATAGGGAGCTGGAATTTTCGATTGATTTAGTTCCAGCAGCAACTCCAGTTTCTAGACCACCCTACCGTTTAGCTCCATTAGAGATGAAGGAACTACATGAACAGATACAAGAACTGTTAGATAAGAGATTTATTAGACCAAGTACGTCCCTCTGGGGAGCCCCTGTTCTTTTTGTTAAGAAGAAAGACGGAAGTTTGAGGTTATGTATAGACTATCGAGAGGTGAATAAGCTGACAATTAAGAATAAATATCCCCTTCCTAGAATTGAGGATCTTTTTGACTAGTTGAAAGGATCAGTAGTCTTTTCTAAGATCGATTTGAGGTCTGGTTACCATCAGTTAAAGATTAAGGCATCATATGTATATAAGACAGCCTTCAGAACTAGATATGGTCACTATGAGTTCTTAGTAATGCCTTTTGGACATAAGAATGCTCCATCAGCTTTCATGGATTTAATGAATAGATTTTTCCAACCATTTCTGGATCAATTTGTAGTTGTGTTCATAGATGACATCTTAATATACTCTAAGACCAGATTTGAGCATGTTGACCATTTGAGGACAGTGCTTCAAGTTTTGAAGAATAAGCATTTGTTTGCTAAATTTAGTAAGTGTGACTTCTGGTTGGAGAAAGTAGCATTCTTAGGTCATATTATATCTAAGGATGGATTACAAGTTGACCCAGTTAAGGTAGAAGCTGTTCGTAACTGGCCAGTACCAAGATCTGTTTCAGAGATAAGGAGTTTCTTGGGTTTAGCCGGATACTATAGGCTATTTATTCAAGGATTTTCTAAGATAGTTGTTCCCTTGACCTCGCTGACGAGAAAGCTGGTTAAGTATGATTGGACCCCAGAATGTCAAATTAGCTTTGACAAGTTGAAGCTAGCGCGGATAGAAGCCCCTGTGCTAACCATGCCATCCGATCAAGGAAAGTTTGTTATATATACAGATGCGTCTAAATTGGGCTTAGGTGCTATATTGATGCAGGACCGTAGAGTGTGCTAGGATAAAATTTATAGTTTTGGTGATAACAAAATAAGATAAGATAAATCTAGACATTCAGACGTTGATAACAGTAGTTGAGTATTCAGTCGACAGGCAATTCAGACGACGGCTACAGTGATTCGCAGAATCAGTCGTTAGCTACAGTGAAGTGTATAACCAGTCGTTAGGTATTCAGACACAGGGAATATTGATTTAGACGTCGAGTTTATATATTCAGACGCAAGCTACAGTGGATCAGTTATCCAGTCGCAAGCTACAGTGAAAAGCATAATCGGTCGCAAGCTACAGTGGATCAGTTATTCAGATGCTAACTACAGTGATTTGCATATACAGTCGTTAGCTACAGTGAAGATTCAGTCGTTGTATTGATATCAGACGCAGAATTTCAGACGTTGGGTATTCAGACGTTGTATACAGTGGTCTTATAATCATTCGTTGGTACCTGGTGATAGCGAATAGCAAAACTACGTCGTTTGAATAAGTTAAAACGACAGCGTTTGGCTTAGCGCTAGGAATCAGTCGTTGGGTTATACAAGAATTCAGTCGCTGAAATAACGCACATGTTAAGGCAATCAGAAGTTGCATACTTTCAAATATATTCCAGACGCAACATCATAAACAACGATGAAGGAATTTCAGGCGCAAGCAACAAAGTAATTCAAATACAATCGATTACTCGAATTGGAAAAGATCAACAGGATCGTACAATTGCCTGGAATTAAGGAGACAACATCGGTACTATTTTGGGTAAATAGTACACATTTTCAGATGGCGTTATTCAGTGTTTGCACAGAAATGGAAATCGACAAATTAGCTCTGACGATGTGCATATTTACCATGTAGTGGAGCAGGATTGACGGCGTACGAGATACAGAGATTCAAAAAGGAGATTTTATTTCCTTTGGAGAAATTTAATGACCGTTGAGAACGAAGTGTATAAATAACCAGGTTTTGAATTGAAGAACCATCTTGGCTATCATTCTATTGCCATCACTCTGCTGTTTTTGAGTCTCAAGCATTCTAGAGCTAATCGCATTTTAAGCCATCTCTCGAAGCTCTCACAACTCGAAGAATCTTCATTCAAGCATTCATAGATAAACCTTCGATTCATCCTCTGGTTCACCCTTGTTGAATCGAGTTTCTGTGTTTAGAAACCAGAGGATTTACAGTCTCAAAATCTTGTATTCACTGTCATATTCTATTGAGTCTGTAACGAACTGGCTTTGTGAAGCAGTTCGAAAAACATATTATTCATTACTTGTATTCAGCAGCTGCGTCTGCTTTGTGTGTGGTGTTGCTAGGAATTCACCTTGAGCGAGGCTCGGTGATCGGGTGTGTGCAGAAGGACTGTATTCATCAAAGCTTCTAGTGAATCCTTCCTGAAAAGGAAGAAGGGGAGACGTATAATATTCATATCCGAACTTCCAGAAACAAATTTCTTGTCCCTTAACTCTTTACATTACGCATTATTTATTGTTTATACTGTTCAATGATTAATCGGTTTCTTTCCGCACAATTTTTGTTAACCGAGAAATCATCCATTTATGTTGGGGAACCACGGCGGATCCGGATCACGCCTCCCGGAGAGGCAGCGGAAGAACAAAAATTTGCCGGGAGACGATCAATACAGTTTCACATAAACAATCAATCTATGACATTCATAGGGTGTTTTGTAGAATACCTTGCTGGCAACTCGTGCCTGGCTCCGACCAGTTTCGCAAGGAAACCGGCACTTCACGGTAGACT
>KQ992342.1:276316-287073 GCA_001598015.1 Dorcoceras hygrometricum
GCGCTCTCGTCTCAGCTCAAAACAGCCTCCAATATTGGTAGGAAAAGGAAGGTCTTCTCAAGAGGTTTCCAACGCTACCAAGAACTCGAAAAACGGAGGTCGGAATCAACGGAAAATCGCGATAGAAAGAGACGGTGAACAGTAGCTAAAATCGAGGGTTTCGAGTTTGAGGATAAGAAATATCAGGTCTGGAATGCTCTAAGTGTAAATCAACACTTATATTTATATCCTCTATTCAATAAGCTACAAATCAAGTCAAACACCGACAAAAACAGAGTCCTACAACTCAAAATATCGCAAAACAGATCCCTCGAACGATGACAATGGCCACCAGCTTCCTGCGCGTCAACAATTCTTGCGTACAAGTCAAAACGACGGCGTATAAGCACTACCACATCCCAGCGCTCAACGCAACGCTCCAAGCCAAAACGACAGCGTTTAACTAGAACAGATCCCAGCACCAAAACACGCGCAAAACGCAAGACAGATCTCAGCGTTAAAACACGAAACGACGTCGCAGGCTAAACAGATCTTAGCGCTTAACCGAAACAGATCTCACGCTAAAAGCAACAGATCTCAGCGCTCCAATTCAATGCACAAAATGACATCTCTCACCAAACAGATTCCAGCGCTAGGTTGCTCTCGCGCGCAACTCCAAAACGACGGCCTTTCAACCAAAAACACGCTGCGCAGGAAAATAACACAAGCGACCAGATTTCTCAACGCAAAGCAACTAAACCAGATCTCACGCGAGCAAAGCAAGGGACCTGATCTCTCATCCGCTCACTCTAAAATCAAGCGATACTAAGGAATTCAGATTTCTACCATAACTTCCTCAATTAAAATCCAAATCCCAAACGGATTTCACCAAAAATCCTAAAAATTCGAAGTCTGAAATTATGATTAACACTAATCATAAATCTGAATCCTCACACAACAGACCCAAGAAAGACGATAGATACAAGCGAGATGACAAGAGAACTGATGATAGATACAAGAAGGAGGATCGATACAACAGAGATGACAAATCAGATGAAAGAGCTGTGGACAGATCGAAGGAGAAATTCAAAGATAGACGGATGAGGACGAGAGGTGACAAAAGATCCAGCCGCAAGCATGATCGCAAAGTACTGGTGGCTGAGGAAAGCACCAAAAGCTGGGCGGACACTGATTCAGAATCTTCATCCAGCGATAGTGAACAGGAGGAGGTTCACTATCTAATGGCTGACCAAACATCTGACGACGAGGTATTTGACTTCTCCAATGTTGAATTTACACGAGAAGACCTTGTTAGTGCACTTAATGACATGGTCAAAGAGTACAGGAAGCTTTCTCACTCATTTGAGGAAATCAAGGCCGAAAACATAAGTCTGAAAAATAGTTCGATTGAATCAAGTTCTTAGGAGCTTGAGGATATTGACAGTTTGAATATTGAGTTGAGTAAGCTGATGATAGAAAATGATTTGTTGAGAAACGAATCCAGTGAGCTCAAGGCTGAAGTTGAAAGATTAACTAAAGAAATGAGCTCCTGGAACCAATCGGCTCGTGCTCTCCACAAGCTGCAAGAAACTCAAAAGCCAGTGAATGATAAATCTGGCTTGGGTTTCAGTAGTAGTGAAAGCAGTGAAGGAGAAACAAGTAATCAATCACAGCTGGTATATGACAAGTTCAACAAGATGAGCATTGTCAAAGCCAACGTGATATATGACTGCTATGAGTCGATAACATTTGATGACCAGAACTCTCCCAAGTTGAACGATAATCGAAAAGCTGGTATCGGTTTTCAAAGACCTGAGAATTCCAAGCCCAGCTGGCTAAAGAACAAGCTGAACAAGGATAAAGCGAAAGCTGGTTCAAAGTCTTTTGTTCCCAACCAGCCAAGGCGTAATTCAAGGAAGGCCAAATCTGGTTGGACAAAGGCTCAACCGAGGAGAGATCTAAGTGGTCAGAATATGAAATCAAAACTCAACAGATCTCATTGTAATTATGCACAGACCCTCACGGACACTTATACTGGAAAAACTGTTAAGGTAATTCAAGTATGGGTCCCGAAAGGGGTAATCTGATCTGGACCCAAGTAAAATTGGGTACCAAAAGCTGGTTTTATGATTGCAGGATAACAGGTACGAACCAGCTGATGTATCAAACTTGTGGTATCTGGATAGCGGCTGTGCGCGACACATGACAGGAATTCAAAAGCTACTATCAGACGTCATTCCACACAAAGGCGCAAAGATAGTCTTTGGTGATAACGCATACGGTAACACTGTGGGTAAGGGTAAGCTTATCCACGGTAACATCTCTATCTCAGACGTCTTAGTTGTTGATAATCTTCGTTACAACTTGATTAGCATTAGTCAGCTGTGTGACAAAGGTTACATAGTCCAGTTTCAACAACACACATGCACGGTTCAGAGTCCAAGTGGTCTGACTGTATTTGTAGGAAAACGTTCGGGGAATACCTACATAATCGATTGGTCAGATCGGCTGGAAACTAAGCAGTTGTGCCTTGCAGCTGGTTCTTCAAAGAGCTGGCTGTGGCATCAAAGAATGAATCATCTTGCATTCAAAACACTTGCTAAATTGAGTCAAAAATGATATGGTTTCTGGTCTGCCAAAAATTAGTTTTTCTAAGGATAAGATCTGTGCAGCTTGTCAGCTGGGTAAGAAAATTAAATCGACTTTCAAAAATATAGGCGGAAAACGTTCTACCCGTTGCCTTGAGCTCTTGCATATGGATCTTTTTGGCCCTATTTCAGTAACGAGCTTAGTATAGGCGGAAAACGTTCTACCCGTTGCCTTGAGCTCTTGCATATGGATCTTTTTGGCCCTATTTCAGTAACGAGCTTAGGGGGAACGAATTAGACCCTTGCAGTTGTTGATGATTTTACAAAATATACTTGGTGTTGTTTCTAAAAGCAAAATCTGAAACTGCCGACCAGCTGATACGTTTTTTAAAACGTTTACAAAATGACAGATCTTGTTTAGTCAACCGAATAAGAAGTGATCGCGGTACTGAGTTTCTAAATTTTAAATTAACTTCTTATCTGGAAGACATGGGTATAAAGCATGAGCTCTCAGCAGCGAGAACTCCTCAGCAAAACGGGTTAGCTGAAAGGAGAAACCGCACTTTAAAAGAAGCTGCTAGGTCTATGATTGCATATTCCGGGATTTCACAAAAATTCTGGGCAGAAGCATTAACACAGCGTGTTATACTCAAAACAGATCAATGATTAATAGGATGCATGATAAAACCCCATATGAGATCTGGCATAGCAAGAAACCTGATATTTCTTACTTCAGGGTGTTTGGGTGTAAATGTTTCATTCATAATAATGGCAAGAAGCATCTAACAGCCTTTGAACCTAAATCTGATGCAGGTATCTTCCTAGGTTATTCAGCTGTGAGCAAAGTGTATCGTGTTTTCAACAATCGAAGCTTGGCAGTTGAGGAATCAGGACACGTAGTGTTTGATGAAACCAGCTTCAAATCAAATTCAGCTGCAAGCCTACATGATTTGTGTTCACGTCTGGAGTCAACAAGCCTTGAAGAATCAGACGACGATGTGCCACAAAGATATTCAGCAGAGGAACAACCAGCAGTGGACACATCGCACAACATTGCACAACAAGATCTGACAGGTAACCCAGTGGTCATTGATTTAACTAACAATGATTCTATACAGGGTCAGATCTTCCCAAGTGTGCCAGCTGCTGGAGATGAAGCGACAAATGTTCAACCAGACGTCGCTCAACCAGCCGTAGGTCAACCAGACGCTACTTTATCAGATGTTGCTCCAACATACGTTGATAAACCAGACGTTGTGCAAGCAGTCGCAAGTGCTTCTCCATTGGTTTCAAGACTAACGTCTGAAGTACCAGCTGCTAGCACAAATTATCACTTGATTTCTTCACCACCAGCTGGACAACAAGGCACGAGCACATCATATCATTCAGTATTAAGACCAACGTCTGGACAACCAGTCGCAAGTGATCATCAGCTGGTATGCAGACCATCAACTGAAACAAGAGCTGATCCTAGCTCACATCTGGAACAACGATCACAACAGCTGGAAGCAGACGCACAAGCCAACAATGCTCAACATCAATTGGCGTCAGCTGATCCAGCAGTTGCAAAACTAGCCAGCGACACAGGGGGAACAAAGAGCAAATCCAATTGGACTTGATCTCCGGTGGAATAAAACTCATCCACCCGAGCAAGTCATAGGTAATTTCGAATCTCCAGTTCGCACAAGAGGCCAGATATCTCATGATCATTTTGATTCAGCATTCATATCTCATATAGAACCCAAGAAGATAGATGAGGCCTTAGCTGACCCCAGCTGGATAGAAGCAATGCAAGAAGAACTTAATCAGTTTAAGCGCAATAATGTTTGGACACTTGTACCTAGACCCTCTAATCATTCAGTCATAGGAACTCGATGGGTCTTTAGGAACAAGCTGAATGAAGATGGCGTAGTTACTAGAAACAAAGCTAGGCTGGTAGCGCAAGGATTTAGGCAAATGGAAGGCATAGATTTTGATGAGACCTTCGCACCAGTAGCTAGATTAGAAGCCATTCGCATGTTTCTTGCATATGCTGCATTCAAAGATTTAAAGTCTTTAAGATGGATGTTAAGAGTGCCTTTCTTAATGGCGTTTTAACAGAGGAAGTGTATGTTGCACAACCTCCCGGCTTCGTAAGTCATACACATCCAGATTTTGTTTACAAACTGGATAAAGCTCTGTACGGATTGAAGCAAGCTCCCAGAGCTTGGTATGTGATACTTTGTCAAAATTATTAATCGAACACGACTTCACTATAGGCACAGTGGATAAGACATTATTTAAGTCTGTTAAAGCTGACCATATTCTGTTAGTTCAAATATATGTTGACATTATTTTTGGGTCAACTAACCCCAAACTGTGCATGAAGTTTTCCAAGTTAATGAAGGAAAAATTCGAGATGAGTATGATGGGGGAGCTGACGTTCTTTCTGGGTTTACAAGTTAGACAGCTGGAGAATGGTATATTCATTAACCAGGCGAAATATACGAAAGAACTTCTGAAGAAATTTGGCATGGACAATTGTTCAGCAGCTACAACCCCGATGAGCTCTTCGATAAAGTTAGATAAAGACGAAGCTGGATCTGCCATATAGGTATCATTGTATCGTGGTATTATAGGCTCTTTGCTATACTTAACTGCTAGCAGACCAGACATCATGTTTGCTGTCTGTATGTGTGTTCGATTCCAAGCAGAGCCAAAGCAATCGCATTACATAGCTGTAAAGCAAATATTGAAATATTTAAAGGGTACTTCCAACGTGGGTCTTTGGTATCCCAAAGACTCAAGCTTTCAACTAATAGGTTATAGTGATGCAGATTACGCAAGATGCATGATTGATCGCAGGAGCACAAGTGGAACTTGTCAATTTTTAGGGGATCGACTGATCTCCTGGTTCAGTAAGAAGCAGACGTCAATCGCCACGTCGACAGCTGAAGTAGAGTACCTCGCGTCTGGCAGCTGCTGTGCTCAAATATTATGGATTCAACATCAGCTGAAGGACTATGGCATCGATGCTTCTGAAGCACCTATTCTCTGCGACAACACTAGTGCGATTGCGATTACCCAGAATCCAGTACTGCATTCAAGAACAAAGCACATCGACATCAGGCACCATTTCATAAGGGACCACGTGCTGAAGAAGGACGTCCGATTGGAGTACGTGTCGACTGAGCAGCAAGTCGCTGACATATTCACCAAACCTCTACCAGACGCTAAGTTTTCTTACTTTAGAAACATATTAGGTCTCCTTGAACTACCTTGATTGTCTGTGAGCTAACATATTTTGCAGGTTGTCAGCCGTTATCTAACTCAGCTACAAGTTCTTTGTTCAGGGGGAACAGTAGACTCTCAGCTGAGGGAAGCATCTTGTGTTGGAAAATACCAGTCGTAGGGGGAACCAGGATCTGAATTGTTAAGTGTGAAGTCGTCTGAATATGTTGCGTCTGGATACAGTCAGACGTTGCATATACACAGTCGACACTTATTTGTGATCAGATCGTTTATTCCTTGCGATACATTAAAATCAGCTGTGGGTCGTTAAACCAGCCGCAGCAGTTGTGCCTATATATATTTTGGCGCGCGTCTCTTTAACCTTTTTCCCTTCAGAGTCACCAGATATAAAAGCAAATGAATCACTTTCGTCTAATGATTCTACAAGTCCAGAATCCCCTCCTCCAACGGTTCAGCGACAGGATTCTCCACACTCGGCTACTGACTCGACTATGCGATTTAACCTTGATGATATCCCTCTGGATGCCACTAATGCTAATCAGTTCCCGCTACCCGCTGTCTCTACCGAGTTTTATACTTCACTTGCTGATCTCCAGACCTTCCTATCCGAGCGTATTGATGAGTCTCAAAGTGGTATTCTATCCAAGCTACTTACAATTGAAAGGAGCCTTCGTGATTCCCTGCTGCAGCAAGACGAAGCTTTCAGAACTTTAATTCAGGGTGCACGACAAGAAGGCCGAACTATTAGTGATGTCCAGACACTGCGCTTCAATGAATTTAGGAAAAGTGTTCTGGCTAACAGTGCTTCTATCACTACTGATTTTATGGATGTTAAGAAGGCAGTGAGAGAGCTAAACGCTAAGGTGGATGCTGTTGCCACCGGCTTGGTTTATGTTCGGAAGGATCTTGAGGCTACCAAAGAATCTATCTCCCACCAACTTCTGGAGTTTCAGGCACAGGCACAGGCCAATCACAATATTCTTACCGACCAGTTGAGCGAGCTTGTCAATAATATTAATAGGGGTGGTAATGACAAAAAGGAGGAAGGTAGCAGCCGAGGTCCTCAACCACCACCTGATGATCAAAATAGAGGCAGTGGCAATACAGGTGGTGGTGGTGATAATGTTAGAACCACAATCATTGTGGACAGACTTATTGACGCTGATAGACGCAGAGAAAGGGGCAGTGAAGGTAGTAGCAGAGGGAATAGGAGTGGATCTTACAAGAGGAGAAGATAGTTTCAGTAGATCTTTTGAGGATTGGTTAGGAGATAAATATTGTTGATCTTTTGTACAAATATCATGTACAATTTTCCAATTAATGCAAGTTTGAATTTCAGCATTCCGTGTGCAATTTTATGTCTTTTGCTCATTTATATCTCGGCTGCTAAGTTTTGTCATCACCCAAAAGGGGGAAATTGTTAGGATAAAATTTATAGTTTTGGTAATAACAAAATAAGATAAGATAAATCTAGACATTCAGACGTTGATAACAGTAGTTGAGTATTCAGTCGACAGGCAATTCAGACGACGACTACAGTGATTCACAGAATCAGTCGTTAGCTATAGTGAAGTGTATAACGAGTCGTTAGGTATTCACACACAGGGAATATTGATCCAGACGTTGAGTTTATATATTCAGACGCAAGCTACAGTGGATCAGTTATCCAGTCGCAAGCTACAGTGAAAAGCATGTCGCAAGCTACAGTGGATAAGTTATTCAGACGCTAACTACAGTGATTTGCATATACAGTCGTTAGCTACAGTGAAGATTCAGTCGTTGTATTGATATCAGACACAGACTTTCAGACGTTGGGTATTCAGACGTTGTATACAGTGGTCTTATAATCAGTCGTTGGTACCTGGTGATAGCGAATAGCAAAACTACGTCGTTTGAATAAGTTAAAACGACAGCGTTTGGCTTAGCGCTAGGAATCAGTCGTTGGGTTATACAAGAATTCAGTCGATGGAATAACGCACATGTTAAGGCAATCAGCAGTTGCATACTTTCAAATATATTCCAGACGCAACATCATAAACAACAATGAAGGAATTTCAGGCGCAAGCAACAAAGTAATTCAAATACGATCGATTACTCAAATTGGAAAAGATCTACAGGATCGTACAATTGCCTGGAATTAAGGAGACAACGTCAGTACTATTTGGGGTAAATAGTACACATTTTCAGAGGGCGTTATTCAGTGTTTGCACAGAAATGGAAATCGACAAATTAGCTCTGACGATGTGCATATTTAACATGTAGTGGAGCAGGATTGACGGCGTACGAGATACAGAGATTCAAAAAGGAGATTTTATTTCCTTTGGAGAAATTTAATGACCGTTGAGAACGAAGTGCATAAATAACCAGGTTTTGAATTGAAGAACCATCTTGGCTATCATTCTCTTGTAGTGACTCTGCTGTTTTTGAGTCTCAAGCATTCTAGAGCTAATCGCATTTGAGCCATCTCTCGAAGCTATCACAACTTGAAGAATCTTCATTCAAGAATTCATAGATAAACCTTCGAGTCATCCTCTGGTTCACCCTTGTTGAATCGAGTTTCTGTGTTTAGAAACCAGAGGATTTACAGTCTCAAAATCTTGTATTCACTGTCATATTCTATTGAGTCTGTAACGAACTGGCTTTGTGAAGCAGTTCGAAAAACATATTATTCATTACTTGTATTCAACAGCTGCGTCTGCTTTGTGTGTGGTGTTGCTAGGAGTTCACCTTGAGCGAGGCTCGGTGATCGGGTGTGTGCAGAAGGACTGTATTCATCAAAGCTTCTAGTGAATCCTTCCTGAAAAGGAAGAAGGGGAGACATAGGATATTCATATCCTAACTTCCAGAAACAAATTTCTTGTCCCTTAACTCTTTACATTACGCATTATTTATTATTTATACTATTCACTGATTAATCGGTTTCTTTTCGCACAATTTTTGTTAACCGAGAAATCAGCCATTTAAACTGAGATACCTTAAGTCTGGTAACTCGGACTTAAGTTAAGCGGTGCTTGTAAAAATAGTTTTAAACGGTTTCGAAAATTTAAAATACCGAGGAGTTCATTCAACCATCCCCCCCTTCTGAACTCCTAGGCCTGTTTTCGTGCCACATTGATCCTATCAGAGTGATTTCCTATGCTTTCAGACAACTTTGTTGGCATACGGTGGCGGATCCAGATCCCGTTTCCCGGGGGCACAGCGGAAGTTTAAAATAAAGCCCCGAGATACGTTCAATACATAAAAATTAATCTACAAACATACATAGGGTGTTCATAGATTGCTACCTTGCTGGCGTCTAGGCGCCTGGCTCCAACCAGATTTACAAGAAAACTGGCTCTTCACGGTTGGCGGCGGTAGATCCTCCAATCAGGTCCACGACCGGATTCAATCTTCCTCCAATCAGCCTGCACTAGAAAGCTGATGGATTTTGGCACGATCAGAAACACCTCTTCACGATGGCCGGAACAAGTCCGGCGAGGGGCGGCGGCGCATGGCCGATGGCGGCGACGAGTGGCAAGAGGCGCGACCGAGATGTAGGAGAGGTGGAGTGGGGGCGGAGGCCAAGGTGATTGGAGCTAGGGTTATGTTGTTTATTAGTGTTATTAAGACCCTAGTAGAGTACTAACATATAATTAGTATACATGGACTTGAACCGGCCCATTGGACTTGGATCAGGCCCAAGTCCATATATGAACATTCGGTTCATTTAAATCACCACGGTTTCATCATAACTCCGATCGACGATCAGATCGGACCGATTGACTCAGTTTTCAAAACTGAATGTTATGACTTGAAAAACAATTTTTCAGATACCTAGTCCAAAATGACAGTTTTGCCCCTCACCAGCGGGAAATCGCAATTTGACCCCTATTGACTTTTAGGAAGTCGCACTCCCTAAAAATCATCTTCCTATGCTCAACACATTACTAATCAGTACAACCAAGACCTCGGACTTATCCACTCGACAAATGGTAACCACTTGGAAAGTTCGAACGAGGGTAGTTCGATAGATCCCCAGGTCACTATCCATCTGCATGCTCAGAACATCAAAATGTTCCCTACCAATGAAACGTGGTACTTCGCATCATAGATGCTAGTCTCAAGCTCGGGCGGCCTTATCCTCATTTTGACGGCCCCATCGACTAGGAACGAATTCATAATACACAGTGACTATTAGATGTGTTTCATGATAGCCATCATATCCACTATCACATCTAACATACACTATGGTGCATTCTAGGTCTTTATCCAACACAATTGTTAACATTATAATCATAATGAAAATAAAGAATGCCATAAAGAAATGCGTATATCATATATAAAGATCGTTATACACAAGAGTCAATAAAACCCACACGCCACAAGTTGGATAGTTGGGCATCTACTCTAACAATCTCCCACTTTCCCTATAGACAACTACTCGTCAGACGCAGTCCCATTGTTTCACGATGTTTTTCAAACAACGGTCCTGGCAAGGGCTTCGTAAGTGGATCAGCAATGTTGTCCGCAGAGGCGACTCTCTCAACTGCTATGTCACCTCTAGCCACAATATCCCGGATTATGTGGTATTTACTCAGTATATGTTTGGATCTTTGGTGAGATCTGGGATCCTTTTCTTGCGCAACGTCACCCATGTTGTCGCAGTACAGTACATCTTGGAGATCGAATAGTGACATCGCGAGTGTAACTAGGTAAACCCATTTACCTAAAACACTTCTAGTACTCTTGCTAGAGATTTATACACTATTATCCCCTCAGATAGCATAGGATATCCATGCATGAGAGCGAGCGGTGAATCCTCGACAACGAAGCATCGACTCCTACATGCATCGGGACCTCACCCAATCCCGCCGCCTAATGACCCCAAGTGAGTCGGCAAACGGGTCAAAGTGAGACGCCTATCATGTAGAGTCTCAATGACGTTTCGAGTAGTGAGGACTAATCAGTACAACCAAGACC
>KQ992342.1:296423-318997 GCA_001598015.1 Dorcoceras hygrometricum
GATAAGATCCGATTGCATACATCTTGGAGATCGAATAGTGACATCGCGAGTGTAACTAGGTAAACCCATTTACCTAAAACACTACACTTAGTGAGTCGGCAAACGGGTAAAAGTGAGGCGCCTATCATGTAGAGCCTCAATGTCGTTTCGAGTCTTGAGGACTAATCAGTACAACCAAGACCTCGGACTTATCCACTCGACAAATGGTAACCACTTGGAAAGTCCGAACGAGGGTAGTTCGATAGATCACCAGGTCACTATCTATCTGCATGCTCAGAACATCACAATGTTCCTACCAATGAAACATGGTACTTCGCATCACAGATAGTAGTCTCAAGCTCGGGCGGCCTTATCCTCATTTTGATGGCCCAATCGACTAGGAACTGATTCAGAATACACAGTGACTATTAGATGTGTTTCATGATAGCCGTCATACCCACTATCACATCTAACATACACTATAGTGCATTATAGGTCTTTACTCAACGCAATTGTTAATCATCATACAACACTATGAAAGTAAAGAATGCCATAAGAAAATGCAAATATCATATATAAAGACTGTCATATACAAGAGTCTATAAATCCACACGTCACAAGTTGGCTAGTTGGGCATCTACTCTAACAATCTCCCACTTGCCCTAAAGCCAACTACTCATCAGACGTAGTCCCATTGTTTCACGATGTTTTTCAAACAAGGGTCCTGGTAAGGGCTTCGTAAGTGGATCAGTAATGTTGTCCGCAGAGGTGACTCTCTCAACTGCTATGTCACCTCTAGCCACAATATCCCTGATTATGTGGTATTTCCTCAGTATGTGTTTGGATCTTTGGTGAGACCTAGGCTCATTTGCTTGCGAAACGGCACCCGTGTTGTCGCAGTACACCGAGACTGGACCAACTCCATTAGGAATGACGCCCAACTCTTGGAAGAAATTCCTTATCCAAACCGCCTCCTTAGCAGCAGCTGATGCTACGATGTACTCAGCCTCAGTGGTTGGATCCGCGATGGTGTCTTGCTTGGAACTCTTCCAAGAGACAGCACCACCATTGAACATGAATACAAATCCAGAGGTTGACTTCGAATTATCCACGTCACACTGGAAGCTAGAATCAGTGTAGCCTTCCAGTTTCAGTTCACCATCCCCATAGACCATGAACATATTCTTAGTCCTTCGCAAGTACTTAAGAATATCCTTCACAGCCTTCCAATGCAATTGGCCGGGGTTGGCCTGGTAGCGGCTCGTGACACTCAGAGCATATGCGAAATCCGGTCTAGTCGAGATCATGCCATACATAATACTACCTATTGCCGAGGCATATGGCACACGTGCCATACTCTCTATCTCCTCATCAGTCTTTGGACACATAGACTTAGATAGAGTGACCCCGTGGCACATAGGTAGGTGTCCTCTCTTGGACTCTTCCATAGATAACCGCTTAAGTATGGTATCGATGTAGGTAGCTTGGATGAGTCCGAGCATCCGTTTTGATCTATCCCGATAGATCTGTATTCCAAGAATATAGGATGCTTCACCCATGTCCTTCATCGAAAATCTACTAGACAACTAGACTTTAGTTGACTGCAGCATTTCTACATCATTCCCAATGAGTAGAATGTCATCAACATAAAGTACGAGGAATGTCACAGCGCTTTTAACTACCTTGTTATAAACACGTGGCTCCTCGGGATTCTTGATGAAACCAAATTCCTTAATTGTTTCATCGAATCTCAGGTTCCAACTTCGCGATGCTTGTTTGTAGACCGTGAGACTTTAGTTGACTGCAGCATTTCTACATCATTCCCAATGAGTAGAATGTCATCAACATAAAGTACGAGGAATGTCACAGCGCTTTTAACTACCTTGTTATAAACACGTGGCTCCTCGGGATTCTTGATGAAACCAAATTCCTTAATTGTTTCATCGAATCTCAGGTTCCAACTTCGCGATGCTTGTTTGAGACCGTATATCGATCTCTGAAGCTTGCATACCTTATGCTCGCTTCCAACGGATGTGAAACCCTCAGGCTGCGTCATATAGATCTCTTCCTTAATGTTTCCATTAAGGAACGTAGTTTTCACATCCATTTTCCATATCTCATAGTCGTACCATGCGGCTATGGCTAACAAGATTCTAATTGACTTGAACATTGCGACTGGCGAGAAGGTTTCATCATAGTCAACACCTTGCCTTTGAGTGTAACCTTTCGCGACCAGTCGTGCCTTGTAGGTCATTACCTTACCATCAGGCCCAGGTTTCCTCTTGTATACCCATTTGCACCCAATAGGAACAATTCCTTCGGGAGGATTAACAAGAGTCCAAACTTGGTTAGCATGCATCGAGTCTAACTCAGATTGCATTGATTCAAGTAACATATTAGAATCAGCATCGGAAATTGCCTCCTTGAAAGTTCTTGGATCAGATCCAAAAACTTGATCACCTTGATCATCTTCAAGGAGAAAACCATATCTCTCAGGAGCCCTAGGAACCCTTTCGGATCTCCTAGGAGCAACCATTTCTGGTACCGGCTCTGAAGGTGCAGGAGATTCACCTGGTACTTCAGTTGGTTCTCGAACCTCTTCGAGTTCTACTAATTTGCCCTTTCTATCAAGTAGAAATTCCCTTTCCATAAAGGTGGCATTTCTAGAAACAAACACTTTTGTTTCGTTCGGATAGTAGAAGTAGTATCCAACGGAATTCTTTGGATACCCAATGAAGTAGCATAAGATGGATTTCGTATCCAGCTTATCTCCCACTGTCTGCTTCACGTAAGCAGGACATCCCCAAATCCTCATAAATGAGTACTTGGGTGGTTTGCCCATCCATATCTCATATGGAGTCTTATCCACTGCCTTGGTATGGACATTGTTCAACAACATTACCGCCGTTTCGAGCGCATAGCCCCAAAACGAGGTAGGAAGTTCAGTGAAGCTCATCATAGATCGAACCATGTCTAACAGGGTTCGATTACGACGCTCCGCTACATCATTGAGTTGTGGTGTGGTCGGAGGGGTCCACTGTGCGAGAATCCCATTCTCTTTCAGATAGTCTTGAAATTCAGCACTCAAGTATTCACCACCTCGATCGGATCGAAGTGTTTTAATACTTTTGCCTAATTGATTTTCTACTTCAGCCTTGAATTCTTTGAACCTTTCAAAGGATTCAGACTTGTGCTTCATTAAGTACAAGTACCCATACCTAGAGTAATCGTCGGTAAAGGTGATGAAGTATGTGTGACCGTATTTAGTACCAATACTAAATGGACCACACACATCAGTATGGATCAAATCCAATAGGCCTTGAGCACGCTCACCCTTGCCCTTGAAGGGTTTCTTAGTCATTTTTCCCTTAAGACAAGACTCACAAGTCGGTAGGGAGTTAATGTCTGACAGATCAAACATGTCACTCCTAACTAACTTGTTCATCCTACTTAGAGAAATATGACCTAGCCTAGCGTTCCAAGTTGTGTTGGGTTCAAGTTATCGTGTTTCCATTTAATCGTTGTTTTATGTGCTTCGACATCGCGAGTTGGAACGTCTTTTAATTTTAAGGTGTACAAATCGTTTTCGCGTTCCCCAATTCCAATTAAACATTCATTCTTGTAAATATTGCAAATCTAATTAGCAAACATACAAGAATATCCATCACTATCAAGCATAGAAACAGAAATAATGTTCTTTATTAATTCGGGAACAAATAAAACGTTTCTCAATAACAACTTAAAATCAGAAGACAGAAATAAATAAACAACTCCTATAGCTACTGCAGCAACTCTTGCTCCATTGCCAAGCCTCAAGTGGGTCTCACCCTCTCTAAGACGTCGGCTTCTTGTCATCACCTACAAATCATTGCAGATATGAGATCCACATCCGGTATCAAGTACCCAAGAAGTCGAATTAAGAGACATATTTATTTTAATATAGAACATACCTTTCGCATTTCGCAACTGCTCGAGGTACTCCTTGCAGTTCCTCCTCCAATGCCCAGGCTTGTGGCAGTGGTGGCAAACATCCTCGCTCTTGTTTGGCTTGGAAGCCTTTGCCTTTGGCTTCTTGGTGGGCTTTTCCTCCTTCGCAGGGGCAGAACGCTTCTTACCCTTGCATCTGGGTCCCTTTTTCGCAGAAGAGCCCATAAGGAGGACG
Organism: Dorcoceras hygrometricum; assembly: GCA_001598015.1. Lineage (NCBI taxonomy): Eukaryota > Viridiplantae > Streptophyta > Magnoliopsida > Lamiales > Gesneriaceae > Dorcoceras > Dorcoceras hygrometricum. The sequence goes on from KQ992342.1 coordinate 300,565, forward strand.
GGTTTTTCCTTCTTTATGGTTCCTTCAAACACTACAAGCATGTTAACCACCTCTTCAAAGGGTGGCTGCCAGCTTGTTCATGTTGAAGTTGACCACAAAGGGGTCGAATGCAGCAGGCAGTGAGAGGAGAAGCACATCCACAAACAGCTCGTGTGGAAGTGTGATATCAAGGCCCGACAGCTTTTCAACGAGCCCAATCATACGAACCCCATGCTCGCGGACCGAAGTCCCATCGCGCATGCGGCTCGTTATAAGCTCCTTGACAGCCGTGAACCTCTCATGTCGAGAGTTCTCCCCGTACAGTTCTTTGAGATGAAAAAGTATGTGAGCAGCATACTTTGTCTTCTCAAAGCGCCGTTGCATTTCATTGGACATCGACGCCATCACATAGCATCGAGCTTTAACCTCATCGTCCCACCATTGTTTAAGCGTAACCAGCTCCTCAGGGCTGATATCGGCAGGGGCTTCCTTCGGAGGGCACTTCTCTATCGTATAAAGAAGTTTCTCCGAAGCCAACACAAGGTTGAGGTTGCGGAGCCAGTCTTGGTAGTTCAGACCGGTGAACTTGTTGCTATCCAGTATAGCAGCGAGTGGGTTTTTGAACGAAGACATTATATAGGCAGTAATACTGAAAGAAAACAGACAACCATCACTAACTATGTATAAAATAATCGCTAAGACATAAAACAAGGTCGTTAAGTTTTATGAATTACCCTCCCACTATTTTAACGATTTCACCACCCTCTAATGAAATCGAGAAAGCAAGTTTCTTTAGTGGGTACACGGAGCCCAATCAAGCGATCATGGACCCGAATAATATCAGCCATCCATGATCCCCAAAAGGTAGTTTCCGATTTCAACCGGTTCAACCTCCATGTATTCACCTCACGTCCAGTAAGGGCCCAATAATATGACGCCCTTTACTATCACGTGTCAAGATGACCCATCAATGTTGAGTCGTGAAGGACGGTCCCCTTAACGTCCCCAATAATATGAGCCAACATTAAAGGGAGTTCCAACCGAACTCACAACGAGTGTCAATGGCGTGGACAGCTTTCCGGCATACATGACCCCCTCAATAATATGAGCCGGGCCATGTATACGGGTAGCATCGACGTACACCCATTGTTGATGGAAGGAATGGAGATTTAAACAAATTTAAATTCCCTTAGTTTATCGAATAAACTTTTATCTTGATATAAGTTTTAAATCATATTTAAAACGAGGGATTTTATTTTCGAAAATTTGGTCTCATTCAAATATTTTAAATCAAATTTAAAACATGCGGATTCAACTAACTATATATCACATATATAAACATTGGGATGATCGATCGCGAGAGCTATGCGGTCCGTGGTTGCCAGCCACGGACCTGGGTCCAATCCTAGGGGTAATGCAACATGCAATGCAATCCTATTACAATGCTTTCGATTTTACAGATCTTCGGTCTTCAATATCTTTGATCGTTATTGTCCACCGTCTTCGGATGTCCTCCCACTAAATCTAGTAATTTACATTTAAACATACCATGACATATAAGGGATACATTTTTCAAGGGGTGTAACGGGCCACAAATAGGCCCACTTAAAATGATAATCAATAATATTTACAAACCGAAATCATAAAAACCTATCGCATACACCTACCACATTGGGCACGGCTCTCGATCATCCCAATCACGCAATCAATCTAATTAATATGCATAAATTAAATAATCAAATTATTTATCACAAAATCATATTTTTATCATAAAATCGCATTTTATAATGAAATCGTATTTTGTCGATAAAATCAAATTTTAATCAACAAAATCATATTCATTATAAAATCATATTTTACAATTAAAATCGTATTTCGCTATTTTAATTGTATCATATTGGGCCAAAACAATTTTGGGCCCAAAAATCTCAAAATTTCAAAATCGACCAAAATCGGCCCGATATCGAATATGCCCCGGCGGGCGCCGCCCGCCGCCACAAAATCACGCGGCGGCAACCGCACAACGTCGCGCCAAGCACGACGCACGGCCGCACGCAACGTTGCGCGCCCAGCAGGTGAGCACCGGCCAGTGGTTGCGCCAGCCAGTGGTGCAACCGTGCGCAAAACAGCGGCCTGCATCGGCCACCATCAATGGTTTGTGCAACCAACTTCGCAAAGAGCTGCGAACAGCGCGCGCATCCATCATGCAGCGGTCATCGGCAGATCGCACAACTTGTGTGCGAAACCAGCAGCCAATTTTGGCCAGCCATTTCGCGTCCAGCGCGCGGGGAGGGGCGCCGCGGCCTTTTTCCAAAAATCTCATTTGATTCAATCTGAAATTCGAGACATTAGATACAATATGGCAGCAATTGTATTGATCAGATCCGAGCCTTGGCTCTGATACCACTGTTGGGGAACAACGGTGTAGGATCCGGATCCCGCCTCCCGGGGCGCAGCGGAAAAACAAAATTTCCCGGGAGACGATCAATACAATAAAATTCAAACACAATACGAACCATTCATAGGGTGTTTTCGTTGATTACCTTGCTGGCAACTCGTGCCTGGCTCCAACCGGAACTACAAGAACGCCGGCTCTTCACGATAGGCGGCGGTAGATTCGTCAATCAGGTCCACGATCGGAAACGATCTCCCTCCGATCAACCTGCACTAGAAGACTGATGGATTTTATCACCAACGGATTCTCCTCGAAAAGTTTCCCGGAGCAAGTCCGGCGAGGCGGCGGCGGCGGCGGCGAGGCTTTGGAGGAGAAGGGGGCAGCCGTGTCTAGCACACTAGGTTTAGGGTTTTGTGTTGTGTCAAAAGTGTGTTATGATTAAGCCTAAGTCTACATTAAGTAGACTTAATGATGGACTTGGACCGGCCCAACGGGCCCGGGTCCAACGTATGAACATTCGGTTCATCCCTATCACCGTGACTTCATCATAACTCCGATCGCCGATCAGATCAGACCGATCGACTCAGTTTCCAAAACTGAATACTATGATCTGAAAAACCATTTTTCAGAACCCCAGTGCAAAATGACCGTTTTGCCCCTCAACAGCGGAAAATCACGATTTGACCCATGTTGACTTTTAGGAAGTCGCACTCCCTGAGTTGGCAAACGGGTAAGTGAGACGCCTATCATGTAGAGTCTCAATGACGTTTCGAGTCGTGAGGACTAATCAGTACAACCAAGACCTCGGACTTATCCACTCGACAAATGGTAACCACTTGGAAAGTCCGAACGAGGGTAGTCCGATAGATCACCAGGTCACTATCTATCTGCATGCTCAGAACATCACAATGTTCCCTACCAATGAAACATGGTACTTCTCATCGCAGATACTAGTCTCAAGCTCGGGCGGCCTTATCCTCATTTTGACGATCCAATCGACTAGGAACTGATTCAGAATACACAGTGACTATTAGATGTGTTTCATGATAGCCGTCATACCCACTATCACATCTAACATACACTATAGTGCATTCTAGGTCTTTACTCAACGCAATTGTTAATCATCATACAACACAATGAAAGTAAATAATGCCATAAGAAAATGCAAATATCATATATAAAGACTGTCATATACAAGAGTCTATAAACCCATACGCCACAAGTTGGCTAGTTGGGCATCTACTCTAACAAAAGAGAGAGGTAACAACCTCTATTTTTCTGAGGGAGGAATAATCAGATATCTAGGAAGAATCTGGGTGCCCCAAGTAGACACCTTGAGGTCAGATCTTTTGACAGAGGCCCATACAGCCCCATATTCAGTACACCTGGGAAGTACTAAGATGTATAAGGACCTCCAAAAGTTGTATTGGTGGCCAAGAATGAAGCGAGACATTGTTAGATTTGTCTCAGAGTGTTTGACTTGTCAATTGGTGAAAGCTGAACACCAAAGACCAGCAGGATTATTGAAGCCACTGCCTATTCAAGAATGGAAATGGGAGTGTATAGCGATGGATTTTGTAGTTGGTTTACCCAGGACTGTTCAAGGATATAACTCTATTTGGGTTATAATAGACAAACTCACTAAGTCTGCTCACTTCTTACCAGTTAAGACAACCTACGATGTGAGTAGATATGCAGATTTGTATGTGAAGGAAATAGTAAGGCTGCATGGTGTTCCATTTTCCAAGTATCGGATAGAGATCCGAAGTTCACATCAGCTTTCTCGAAAAGTTTTCATAGAGCTTTGTGTATGAAGCTAACCTTTAGCACAACCTTTCACCCCCAGACAGATGGAAAATCTTGATAGGATCAATATGGCTCGAAAAACAGGCCTAGGAGTTCAGAAGTGGGAGGGGGTTGAATGAACTCCTTGGTATTTTAAAATATTTTCGAAACCTTTAAAACGATTTTTACAAGCACCCGCTTAACTCAAATCCGATTTACCAGATTTAAGGTATCTCAGTCTTAAATCAGATTTCTCAACTAACAAATATTGTGCGGAAATAAGTTGATTAATCTGTGAACAGTGAAAGCTTAAATATATGCGATAAGTAAAAGTTCAAGACCTTTAAAACGATTTTTACAAGCACCCGCTTAACTCAAATCCGATTTACCAGATTTAAGGTATCTCAGTCTTAAATCAGATTTCTCAACTAACAAATATTGTGCGGAAATAAGTTGATTAATCTGTGAACAGTGAAAGCTTAAATATATGCGATAAGTAAAAGTTCAAGGTCAAGAGTTTGTTTATGGAAGTTCGGATTTCAATATCCTACGTCTCCCCTTCTTCCTTTTCAGGAAGGTTCCACTAGAAGAATTTGATGTTTACAGCCTCTGTAACTACCCATTCACCGAGCCTCGCTCAAGATGAACTCATAGTAATCTCCAATCAACCAGCAGGCGCAGCTGCTGAATACAACACTTAGTATTTTTATCAAACGGCTTTGTGTATCATGTTTGTTACAGACTCAACAATGAATATAACAATGGAATACAAGTCTAATGAGTGCTATAAATCTCGAAGGTAATATCTATGAAAGCTTGAACAGTGAAGTGTTCATCGAGATTAGAATACTGGACTTAGAACAATTTTTCGATGAAAGCGTCCAGTGAATGTATGAGCTTTTTCGTGAATGATAGCGTCAAAGCAATAAGCTCAAGAACAATGGAGACTAAGAATGGCAGAGAATCAGAGAGTTTCTTCAATTCAAATGCCAGCTATTTATACCCTTTGTTCTCAACGGTCATTAGAATCTTGCCAAGGAAACAAAATCCCTTTGAATATCTGTCCATTGCAAATCCTGCTCCACTCGAGGTAAATTACTCTTCGTCAGAGCCAAATTGTCGTTATACCATATTTGTGCAAACACCGTATAACGTCCTCTGTATACTGTGTACTATTTACCCAAAATAGTACTGTGTACTATTTACCCAAAATAGTACTGATAGTGTCTCCTTAATTCTAGGCAATTGTACGATTCAATCTTCACCATTGATTCTTTCCAATATAAACATTGATAGCGCTTGAATCAATTCGTCGTTTGCGCCTGAAATCTCTTTCTGTTGAAAACAGTTCTTTCTTTCTCAAAGAGGAAGACTATCTTAGTGCTGATTTGAGTAAACGTAGTTGTCACATCTGAATGTATCAACATCTGAAATAGATAGAGATAACTGTGAATTGCAACATCTGAATGCAAGGAATGAATGTAGCAACTGATACTGTTTTGATATCTGAAAGCTCTGTTAACCCAAAATCTGAATACTCCCAACAAGTCACTTCTGATTCAAAGTAGCTTTGTCAAAAAATGAATACATCCACTTCTGAAGTTTTGAGATCTGAGATAACTGAATAGATACTGTTTACGACTGAGATACTCGAAACTGAAACAATAGATCACAATCTGTTACTCAAGTCTGAATGCCCTATGCTTCCAACAATAGATCTTCCACTGTAGCTCACTTCTGAATACATTGTTCTCGAAATCTGAACTGATCCAAAAGGCCAAAGCTGTTTCAAAACATCGACCTGATAAAAAGGAATGACGTCACGACTTCTGAACTTCAATAAACTGAAATGACGTCACTACTTCGAAATACTGGGATGATGTCACGACTTCTGAAAATCAATTTGCTATGTGATAATCCACCCAACATCTGAATTATGCGTAACTGTTAATGACTACACCTTACTGACTGTCCTGATGTTACTTTTGAATTTAGCACTTGTCTTATTTTTGTTATCACCAAAACTAATAAATTTTACCTTAACAATTTCCCCCTTTTTGGTGATGACAAAACTTTATCAGCCTTATGACTTATATAGATAGGAAAAAATAAATTGCGCAAAGTCTGCTGAAATATTTATATATCTCATAACTGAACGATGTACAAAAAATTTGTACAAGAACTGAAGGACGAAAAATCTAAAACTGATTCTTCCCATATAACCACCATTCAGCGTTCTTTTTATACGCTCCACCAGCACCACTGCTACCAGATCCCCTTTTCGTTGAAGAACCCTTTCTACCATCACGTCAGCCACTTCCACCAGAACCGCCTCCACCACCTCCTGTGTTTGCATTACCCCCACTGGGTCTATTTTGATCATCAGGAGCGGTTGAGGTCGGCGGCTGCTACTTCCTTTCCCCTTTTTGTCAGAACCACGATTCATGTAGGCAACAAGTTCACCCAACTGAGAGGAAAGGTTGTTATAATTTTCCTGTGCATGTGCACGGAAATCCAGCTGTTCGCTTCGAAGAGTAGCAAGCCTTTCATCCATGTCTTTTATGATAGCCTTTTTGTGAGGCTCTCTGCTCACAATTAATCTTCTAATCTTATCTTATGGGCGTTATAATTAGCTTTTAATTTAAACCTCGAGTTTAAGTAGTGAAATCTGTTTTTTTTTTTTTAAACAGTTGGTCCCAAAAGCTGGTTATTAGCAATTGTACAGAACTATGGATGCATTCCAAAAAATATTTATTCACAAATAGAGCAACTAGTACCACGGTTATTACATGATACAACTGCTAATACAAAAGCTGACCAGCAGTAGCAAAACCAAATTTCATCCTAACGCTAACTATCATGCTAACAGCAATCGCAAGAAGTTCTTCTTATTTGTTGCTCTTCCTCTAGGTAGCCAGCTCTCACTACCCGTGCCCAAATTAATTCAGCTCTCGCCTACTTGTTGTCATGCACACATACAAAACAAAACAACAGTCGGATAACTCCGGTGAGAATCATCTCAGTATAATCAACAGGTATACGAAATCAAGTAAATAATTGCATAACAACATATATCAATGCTAAAATGCAATGAATCTATCTCAGTTCTTCGTTCCAGAATTGATTCCATTTCACATCAACGCCATCAAGATTCGTATACGATCTTGACATGGATATCCATCTATCGAAGTTAACTCCAACTTCGAAAATCAGGTCATCTCAGTCCTGGGCATTAGAATCAATTCATATTCTCTTCATGTGATGCAATTTCATGCAAATATAAAAGATCCACTACCTGTGATGGATCGACACACATAAACTCCAGTTCTAAATCAAGAACCGAAACTACAAAGTATGTGATTTCATCGGGATAACTCAAGAATTATCATTCCTGAGTAGTCTAATCCCTGACTCTCACTGTCAAATTATACCTTCATTAATCTTCTTCTAATATTTCTTCGGCTTTCTTGAAATTGTTCCCAGTAACTCACAGAGTCAAATCCTGAAGTCTGTAGCAAGAGTTACAAGGATTTCGAATTCAATCCTATTTATAGGAGAAGATCTCTGCTTTTCTGCAGCATTTCCAATGTGTTCAATTCAAATTCCACGTGTCATGCTGAGTATTTATCTATCAATATAGGATAAACTCCCATCGCTTCGAAACCCAGCTTCTTCGATCAGTGCTTATAGCTTATCAACTGTTCTTCGTGATACATAGAAATTCTGGCGACTGATGCTAACAATTCTCATGACTGGAAGCAGTAGCTACACTCAGTTGCAATGATATCTAGTCACAACATAATCAGCTTTCTCAACCAGATGTCATAACTAAACATAACAACCAGTCGCTGTATTTCAATATCAAAACGACGTCGCGTTGCTCCCACGACTGGTCAAATCAGCAGATACACAAACCATCGACTGGTTTTAAACCCAAAAGCTGGACAACCAGACGCTGCATAAAACGCTACGTTCCAACTAATTTCAAATGACGTCGCATAGTTGACGTCATCAAATCTGGTTGCTAACTCTCTCGCAAAACCAGCTGCAAGCTACAGTAGAGTTGACTGGCGTTGACGTCTGGAAATCAAATTACGCGCATCGACTGAGTAGCGAACGACGTCGCTCAACTAAAACCAGCGATCACTATTAATCATATGGTTGACTAACGTTGACGTCTGGATTCCCAGATTTAACACTATAACTGGTACTTCGTAAAACACAACGTGCTAGCAACGACTGGTAAGACTTCTCACGCTACGTTCCAACTAATTTCAAATGACGTCGCATAGTTGACGTCATCAAATCTGGTTGCTAACTCTCTCGCAAAACCAGCTGCAAGCTACAGTAGAGTTGACTGGCGTTGACGTCTGGAAATCAAATTACGCGCATCGACTGAGTAGCGAACGACGTCGCTCAACTAAAACCAGCGATCACTATTAATCATATGGTTGACTAACGTTGACGTCTGGATTCCCAGATTTAACACTATAACTGGTCTTCGTAAAACAACAACGTGCTAGCAACGACTGGTAAGATTCTACCAGCTTTCGCCAAAACGACACGTTTCATCAAATGGTTGCGATAACTTATGCACATACCAGACTTCACCAAAACGGCAGCGTTTCTCTTCTAAACACTTAAACAAAAACAGATTCCTCGACCAGACTTCATCAAAATCTAACATCCGGAATTACACATTTACGTAATCACGACATAATAATCTCGGGCATTACATTTCTCCCCCTCTAAAATCTGAATTCGTCCTCGAACTCATCAGCAGTCTCTATATACACATAAGAATAATTACATAATAGAATCTGAATAAGAGCTAACCTCATTGAAAAAGATAAGGAAATCGTTGCTACTTCCCATGTAGCTTCTTCCACTCCATGTCGATTCCATTGAATCTTCACCAATGGAATAATCTTTGTTCGAAGTTGTTTTTCTTTTCGATCAAGACTCGGTATCGGCTGTTCAAAATAGCTCAAAGTCTCATCGAGTTCAGCTTCCTCAGCAGGAATAACATGAGATACATCAGGTAGATATTTCCTTAGCATCGATACATGAAAGACATCATGTATACCAGCCAACGATGGAGGTAAGGCAAGTCGATAAGCAAGATCGCCTATCTTCTCAAGAATTTCATAAGGACCAATGAATCTTGGAGACAATTTTCCCCGTTTACCAAATTTGATCGTACCCCTAAAAGGAGAAATTTTCAAAAATACTCTGTCCCATGTTCCAAAACTCAAAGGCCTACGTCTGGTATTAGCATATTTCGCTTGCCTATGTTGCGCAATTCTCATCTTCTGCTGAATCAACTTCACTTTCTCAGTCATTTCTCTAATCAAATCTGGTCCCAATTCAGGTACCTCTAATACATCATCCCAATATAATGGTGAATGACATTTCCTTCCATACAATGCTTCAAACGGAGCCATTTCAATACTGGTTTGATAGCTGTTGTTGTATGAAAATTCCACCAGTGGTAATGAATCTTGCCATGAAATACCAAAGTCCAATACTACTGCTCTAAGCATATCCTCAAGAGTTTAAATTGTTCTTTCAGATTGCCCATCGGTTTGAGGATGATATGCAGTGCTTAGATGTAGTTTTGTACCCAAAGCTTGTTGCAAACTACTCCAAAAATGTGAAGTAAATCGTGGATCTCTATCAGAAACAATGGATTTTGGCACACCATGAAGTCTGACCACTTCTTTAATGTAGAGATCTGCCATTTGATCATGTCGATAGGTCATTCGATAAGGAATAAAACAGGCAGATTTTGTCAACCTATCGATAATTACCCAAATAGCATCGCAACCTCGAGATGTTTTTGGTAATTTCGTTACAAAGTCCATGGAAATGTGATCCCATTTCCATTCAGGAACTGATAGACTCTGTAATAATCCAGCAGGTTTCTTCCTTTCAGCTTTCACCTGTTGGCAATTTAAACACTTCGAAACAAAATTAGTCACATCAGACTTCATTTGTTTCCACCAGTACTGTTTCTTCAAATCGTTGTACATCTTCCTACCTCTAGGATGCACACTGAATCTACTTCTATGGGCTTCATTCAAAATCTGGTGTCTTAATTCTGGAATATCTAGAATAACAAATCTGTTATTCACATATAAAATATCATCAGCATCCACTCGATATTCCGATGAATGTCCAGATTTGACCATCTCAACAGATCTCTGTATATTAAAATCTTTCTTCTGTGCTTCTTTAATTCTAATCAACAATTCAGGTTCCGCACTGATAGCACAAATTCTCATCGGCTTCACCTCTGTTTCAAACGAATATCCAGAACTACAGCAATCTTCTATCAAACTAGATACACCCATCATAGTCAAAGACAACGCACAAATCTTCCTACTCAGGGCATCAGCTGTCTGCATTGGATTTCCCTGGATAATACTTAATTTCACAATCGAAATCCTTCAATAAATCCAGCCATCTTCGCTGCCTCATATTCAATTCAGACTGTGAAAACAAATACTTCAAACTCTTGTGATCAGAAAAGATCTCAAATTTCTCACCATAAAGATAATGTCGCCATATCTTTAGTGCAAACACAATGGCTGCCAGTTCAAGATCATGAATTGGATATCGGATTTCATGTGTTTTCAGTTGTCTTGAGGCGTATGCAATCACATGTCCTCGTTGCATCAAAACACACCCTAATCCTTGATGAGAAGCATCTCAATATACCACAAAATCCCCAGTACCTGAAGGAATTGTAAACACCGGTGCGGTGGTTAATCTCTTTTTCAATTCAAGAAAACTGTTTTCACAAGCCTCTGACCAAACAAATGGTGCATTCTTCTGTGTCAACTGAGTTATAGGCTTTGCAATACTCGAAAAATCCTGGATAAACCGTCGATAATACCCTACAAGACCCCTAAAGATTCGAATTTCTGGCACAGATGTTGGTCTAGGCCAATTAATCACAGCTTCTATCTTACTTGGATCAACAGAAATACCATCTCCAGAAATGATATGGCCAAGAAAGATCACCTTTCGCAACCAAAACTCACATTTCGATAGTTTAGCATATAATTTCTCATCTCTCAAAGTTTGCAAAACTGTCCTAAGATGGTTTGCATGATCGCACATATTCTTAGAATAGATCAGAATGTCATCAATAAATATGATCACAAAATCATCAAGATATCTCTGAACTACCCTGTTCATCAAACTCATAAACACTGCCGGAGCATTTGTCAATCCAAACGGCATAACGATGAACTCATAGTGACCATACCGCGTTCGAAATGCAGTTTTCGATATGTCCTCATCTCTTACTCTCAATTGATGATATCCGGATCTCAAATCAATTTTCGAATATACTGACGAACCCTGCAACTGATCAAACAAATCATCTATTCGAGGTAAAGGGTATCGATTCTTTACCGTCGCTTTGTTCAATTGCCGGTAGTCAATACATAACCTCATGGATCCATCTTTCTTGCGTACAAATAATACTGGAGCGCCCCAAGGGGAAACACTTGGTCTATTGTACCCTTTGGCCAGAAGATCTTCCAGCTGCTCCTTCAATTCCTTCAATTCAATTGGTGCCATTCGGTACGGTGCTTTTGATATCGGTTGTGTACCTGGCATTAATTCAATACTGAAATCTACCTCTCGATATGGAGGCAATCCTGGTATCTCATCAGGAAAGACATCAGCAAATTCACAAACTATTGGTATATCAACCAGTTTCGGGCTATTCTTCATTGCATCTACTGCGTAAATCAGGAATCCCTCTGCTCCTTTCTGTAATAACTTAGTCATAGAAATCACTGAAATCAAAGGAATTCTGGCTCGTGATCCCTTACCATAAAATTTCCACTCATCGGTTTTCTCAGGTTTGAATCGAACCACTTTCTGAAAACAATCTACTGTTGCCCTGTACTTGGTTAACATATCTATGCCAATGATACAATCAAAATCAGACAACCCAAGCACAATACACTCAATTTCAATCTCATGCCCCTCAAACTGTAGTATACAATTCTTAATGGCTCTTACTGATATCATACCCCTTCCCAAAGGCGAAGACATTGATACTACCTCGGTCAATGATTCAATGGGCAACGAATGTGTCACCACAAAATGCTCAGAAATAAATGTGTGTGAAGCACCTGTATCTACTAACACATAAGCAGGAAAATGACACAGATAGCAGTTTCCTGCAATAACATCATCAGGAGCTGCTTGTGCTTGCTCTTCATTTAATGCAAACACTCGTGCTTGTTGTTTAGGAGGTTGACTCACTGTTTGGCTTCCTCCTTGCCTACTCTGTTGTTGATTTTGTGGTTGGAATGAATGCACAGAAGATGCTTGTCTTTCTGGAGGTGGCAATGATCTCGATGCCCCTGTATTCTGTGAACTTCCAACACCACGTGGAGGGCAGATTCTTGCAAAATGTCCAGGTTGATTACAAATGCGGCACAGGCCAAACACTCCTCTACACTGTTCCGTGTTGTGTTTGCCTCCACACTTGGTACAGTAATCACCAGATTTTTGTCCAGCTCCCAGTTGTTTGAATTCACTTGGACTGGAGGAACTACTGGTACCTGAACGTTTGAATTGTTTCCCTTTTCCTTTGAAGAAGTTTTTCTTTCCACTACCGCTGCTTCCAGCATCAAAAAGAGGGGGTGGTGGAATCTGTAGGTTCTCCTACGCTGATTTGACTGCTGATGGCACAAATTGTGCTCTTTGTTGCCTTAGCAATCCAGCTTCTGCTCCTTTTGCACGATTCAACGCATCGGCAAAAGTATTTGGTCGGCCAGTGTTCACCAAAGTAAACACGTCAGGATTTAATCCATTAATAAACTGATCAGCTTGTGCTTCATCACTGATAGAAACGTGTGGAGCAAATTTAAGCAAACTAGTGAATTTGGAGACATACTCTTCAATATTCAATTGTCCCTGTCTCAAGTTCGCAAATTCCGCTCCTTTATCCTTTCGATACGAAACGGGGAAAAATCTCTGATAGAACGTTGTTTTAAACACTGCCCAAGTAATCACAGTACCCTGATTTTCAAGTGCTTTCTTGGTTTCCATCCACCAGCTTTTACCAAGACCATGCAACTGGTGCACTATCAATTTCACCCGACGATCATCGGTATAATCAAGTGCTTCAAATAACTGTTCTATGTCTTCCAACCAGTTCTCACAATCTATGGCATTTTCTGTCCCTGTCAAATTTTGTGTTTTAAAGGCCTGAAATAGTTTTATCAAGGTTTCCATCGGGGTAGCAGCTGCATTCATAGTATTAGACGATGTACTACCCTGCTCTGTTCGCGGAATAGTTCCCACTTGTCGAGTAGTTGTTCTTCGAGGAGGCATATCTAAGAATCAAACAAACTTGTTCATCATTCCTCATCAATCAATAACAAGTCACTCTCAGTCCCTCCTCTGATTAGTATACACGAATGTACTGCTTCTCAAGAGATCAAGTTCTAATTCATACTTTGTAACGCCCCAAATCCATAGGACCACATTTATGCATGTTATTAATCTCATGGGCCAAATTGGCAATTTTAAATGTTATGTGTATGCTGATGCATTGATTTCAGAAATGTGATGCGCTGCGGCTGGTACCAGCAGACGACTCCAACGAGTGATGCACGAGCTGGTTTTATATCGATTGAAAAATATGTTAAGGAGGAAAAATGATTTCTTTTGAAAAAGGTTTGGTGTTTTACAAATTAAAATGGTATGAAGGGAATTTTACTAAATTTTAGAAGTGTGTCATGCTTGATTTTTCAAGTAGCTTTCCACTAATCCCTTTCATATAAAAACCTGTTTTCAAAGTAAGATTTTCATCATTTGCAAAGAAAAGTCTTAAAGTGTTCTTCAAAAATATTTCCAGAAGAATTCGTGCGTTGCTCAAAGGGAGGATCTCTGCAGGAATTAGCTGTTGTCGCAAAGCTTTGTCTAAGGCAAGTAAAAGCTGATCCTTTGCTACACCATTTAAAGCATATATTGTTGTTCTTATGGATCTGCTTGCCTGTATGTTTAAGATATGTTTAAAGTTCATGTTTGAAATGATTTAGACATGAAAAGGAAGAAAGATGGGTTCGAAATGATGTTTGATGTTATGATGCTTCAGTATGGTTTTTCAGAAAGTCATGAATGTTTTAAATGTACTGAGGATTCGAATTTATTTCCAGAACGTTATGAATGTTCTTCTCGCAGTAGCTGTAATATCAGAATTTGATAACTGTGTAATCTTGATGTTACAAATGTCGAGTTATGTTCCAGCAGCTGTATCTCCTTGTTAGGATTCAGCAGCTGCATTGTTATAATGTTTACGAATGTTCTTCCTTTTTGCTGTAATATCGGGATTTGATGATTGTGTAATCAGTAGTTGCTAGTTGAATCAGTATAAAGTCTGGTTTAATAGGCGACGGTTGGTAGCAAGATCATTGTCTTGATATTACAAGTATCTTTCGTAAATTCCAGCAGATGCACTGTTCATCAGTAGGTGCATCTTTCCTTGTCAAAACCAGCAGTTGCGTTTCCTTTGTTAGAAATCAGCAGCTGCATTGTTATTGTAAATTCAGCAGTTGCATTTCCTTTGTTAGAGTTCAGCAGTTGCGTTGTTTTCATAAAATCAGCAGATGCACTGTTCATCAGCAGATGCATTCCATTGCGATAGTTCAGCAGTTGCTTTATTCGTTTCTAAGTACTGTTCATTTCAACTGGTATTAGTCTTGCGACTGGTACTATTCATATATATATATACGTGTTAGCGCTTTCTTGAAACTGGTTGATTAGCGTATTCCTTGCGACTGATCGATGCGCTAACGACGTTCGTTTTTTTTAAGTTATAAAATATCAGCAGGTAGTCTTGTTATCCTATCTGTTATTTACTTCAACGACATCGTTTCATTTAAATACGATTGTCTTAGTAAAAGATCTTGCAGCTGGTTTCTATTTATTCCAGCTGGTTCATTTTAACGATATTTGCGAACAGCAGCGATCTGTTTTGGTTCATAAGTGCTGTTCCATTTTCTTACGACTGGTCCCTGCATTTCGACCGGTCCCTGCATTTCGACTGGTCCCTGCATTTCGAATGGTTTCTCTCCATTGTTACGATTTCAAGGTTCTAATTCGATACTCAGTAAAGTTTTAAAATGGGAAGCAAATGTTTAAAATGATGGAACCCGATGATTTACAGAAATTTCAAGGAATGTTTAAAGAAAGGATTGTTAAGGAACAAAAGCTGTTTTAGATTATGGCATAGATAGTTGAAGGTCACCAAGGAGAAGGGTGAGCAGTTGTCTAGATGTCGACTGCCCTTTCATATGAGCTATATGCTAAAACTGATATCGGGAGTCATTTTGATCAAAGTGCAACACGGACCACATAGAACTTATATGCCATGATCAACTGAAAATGATATTGAAATTAATGAGAAGCTGGGCTATCATCCCCTGTTTCTGCCATTGAATGTTTATTGAACTGTTTACGAAAATGACATTGTTTATTGAAGTTCCTTAACATATGTAGTAAACATATGTCCACCTGTATATTTGAATTGTTATTACCCAGGTTTTACTTGCTGAGCCTCTAGGCTCACTAGCTTTTAAAATGGTGCAGGTGCGACAACTGATGGAAAAACAGCAGGTGAAACTTGAAACCAGCAGCTGGGTGGTTGCGTTTATCCAAGGCCTACGTTTTCCGTGTCTCAGTTGTATCATTTTGATTTAGATTGTACTGTATTAGATCAGTAGCAACGGTTGTATATTTACCTAGAATATCAGCTGTTGTAAATCGCAATTGCAATTATCAATGAAAACTGTTTTCCGCAAACGTCTTTAGTAGTTGGCGCGCAAATTAAGTACCTGCTGGTCTTTGAAATTGTCTTGTGTTTTGTTTCTTTTAAGTTATAAGAAATGCAGCTTATAACAAATTACCTTTTAGCCTTCTTTTATTCGAAAATTTTTATTTTACCCCAATTCTCGTGGCCCCGTTGGGTTCGGGCGTCACAACATGGTATCAGAGCAACGTTCCTGAGATAAACACACTCACCATCAGCTGGATCAAATTTCATCGTCTGTTCTTCTAAGTTGTGAGTTTATTTTCAGAGCATTGTCTTTTATTTTAGCATGTTCTGATTTATGCATGTGGTGGATTATAGGCTATAGAATATAGAATGTCAGGAAGAGGACGAGGAAGAACTATAAGCAGTATTACTCTAGAAGAAACTGAAAGTGATAACAATGTTAATATCGCACAATTGTTAAGAATGCTGGTAGAACAGAATAACAACAGAGGCAATGGCCAATCTTCCAGCAGCAGGGAACCAAGTAACGATGACCCCCAAGAGAAATTTAGGCATCAGAAGCCTAAGGAATTTAGTGGAACTACTGATCCACTAGTTGCAGAGAGTTGGATTAAATCCATGGAGGTTATTTTTGAGTACCTCCAACTGTATGATTTAGATAGGCCAAGGTGCGCTATCTATATGTTAAGGGAAGATGCGATGATTTGGTGGGAAGGAGCCAAGTTGTCTGTGGATCTGCTGAATCTCACATGGGCATATTTCAAACAAGTATTCTACGAGCAATACTTCACGGTGGGAAAGAGATCTGAATTGAAGGGGGAATTTTTGACCCTCAAGCAAGGGAGTTGAACCGTACAGGAGTATGTGCGGACATTTGAACGAGGGTGCTATTTCGTGCCACTGATAGGAAGTGACCCAGAAGAGAAATTGAGTCACTTCGTGGAAGGGTTAAAGCCTATGTTTAAAATGAACGTTAGGCTGTCAGTGCCAAGAACTTACAGGGAAGCAGTGGATAGAGCCCTGCAAATCAAAAGGGATTGGAAGGATCTTGATGAAGAAAGGCAACAAAAGAGACAAGCCTTTCAGCAGAAGGATCAAAGGCCATTTAAGAAACAGAACAAGAACCAGCAGAGGCCTCAGGAGCAAAAGCCTCTACAGATTCAACCTATAAGCTCCGTCCCTGCTGGTAATAATAGGCCATTATGTCCTAAATGTCAGAAGCCTCATTTGGGACAATGCAGACTTGGACAAAACGTCTGCTACAAGTGTGGGATGCCTGGACATATTTTGAAACATTGTCCAAAGTCCAAGCAACTGGTGACCAGCAGAGCCTACGTGATGACGGCTGAACAAGCTCCTCCAGAGTCGATAGTGGTTACAGGTGAAATTTCGATAGCTGGATTTCCTTCTCTAGCTTTGTTAGATTCAGGAGCTACGCATTCATTCATTTCTGCTGAGTTTGTTAAGAAATTGTCTATCCAGCCGGAACAAGTAATGATAGGTTATTGTGTGTCGGTACCATCAGGGGAAAAGCTGGTATAGCGCGAACTGTTTAGAAGTTTAAACTAAAACTTCAAGGGCATAAGATCACTGCTGATTTAATTGTAAGCTCTCCAGAGTCGATAGTGGTTACAGGTGAAATTTCGATAGCTGGATTTCCTTCTCTAGCTTTGTTAGATTCAGGAGCTACGCATTCATTCATTTCTGCTGAGTTTGTTAAGAAATTGTCTATCCAGCCGGAACAAGTAATGATAGGTTATTGTGTGTCGGTACCATCAGGGGAAAAGCTGGTATAGCGCGAACTGTTTAGAAGTTTAAACTAAAACTTCAAGGGCATAAGATCACTGCTGATTTAATTGTGTTGCCAATGCCAGAATTTGATTTGATTTTGGGAATAGATTGGATAACTAAGTATGGGGTAGTAATTGACTTTAAACTACGAGCAGTAGCTGTCAACCCACCAGGGAAAGAGTCATTCCAGTTTTTGGCCAAACATGTTAATAAAATCCCTTCAATTATATCATCGTTAGCAGCAACTGATAGACCCCAGCTGTCAATTGTAGAAGTATCAAATGAACCATAAGATATTCACGGATTGCCACCACACAGGGAGTTGGAATTTTCGATTGATTTGGTTCCAGGAGCTGCTCCAGTATCTAGACCACCATATCGACTAGCTCCAACAGAGATGAAAGAATTGAAAGAACAGATATAGGATCTGTTGGAGAAAGGGTTTATTAGACCAAGTACTTCGCCCTGGGGAGCCCCTGTTTTATTTGTTAAGAAAAAGGATGGGAGTATGAGATTATGTATAGATTACCGCGAGTTAAACAAATTGACAATTAAGAATAAGTATCCATTACCTAGGATAGAAGATCTGTTTGACCAGTTGAGAGGGTCAGTAGTATTTTCTAAGATCGACTTGAGGTCTGGATATCACCAACTGAAGATTAAGGCAATTGATG